>SJYC01093599.1:0-27457 GCA_006408675.1 Madoqua kirkii | reverse complement strand
GGAGGAGGGGTGGGGGAGAAGGAGGTGCTGAGGAGGAGGGGTTGGTAGAGGGGCTCAGGGAGGGGTGGAGGGGCAGTGACTCATTTCCGGTTACTGCGTCCTTCACTCAACTCAGCCCACTCTGGGCACAGCACTGGCCCCTCCTGGGTGCTGGAAGAGTCTAACTTCATCCTTCCCCTCTTTTTAAAGTAAAATGCATATAAAGCGTATCATCGTAACCATTTTACAGGACATTTTGGTGGGATCTGGCAACAGTGTTGTGTAACTATCACTGCGTCCCTATTTTCATTGTCCCAAAAGGACATCAGTTATTCCCAATGCTCTCTCCTCTCCCAGCCCTGGGAACTGCCAATCTGCTTTCTCTTTCTGTGGGTTTACCTGTTCTGTATGCTTCATGTGAAAGGGATCCTACAGTCTGTGAGCTTTGATGTCTAACTTCTGTCAGTTAATGTAATGGTTTTGAGATTCATCCAGTTTTTCATAATCTTCTTTTAAAAAATTGAAGTGTGGTTGATATATAATGTTTCAGGTATACAGCAAAGTGATTGACATATCCATATATTTTTCAGGTTTTTTCCATTACAGATTATTATAAGATATGGAATATAGTTCCCTGTGCTGTACAGTAGGTCCTTGAGGGTTTTTTAAATAATCTTTTAATTGAATCATGCATGTTGTAATGTGTTTCAGTACTTTATCCATTTCTATGGCTCAATCATATTCCACTGAATGGAGATCATACTTTGTTTTATGTACTGGTGAACTTTTAGGTTGTTTCCACCTTTTGGCTGTAAGAAAAATGCCATTAAGGACATTTATGTACAAGTTTTGTGTGAACACATGTTTTCATTTCCCTTGGGCGCGTACCTAGAAATGGACTTGCTGGGTCATGTGGTGACTCAGTGTTTAACCTTTTGAGAAGCTGCCAGACTGTCTTCCATAGCAGCTGCACCATTTTACACCCCCACCAGCCGTGTAGGAGGGTTCCAATTTCTCTACATTATCAGCAACGTGTGTTACATTGGGTTGTTTTATAATTAAGCCTAATTGCTTCTTAAGGCAGTTCCTAGCACTGTCTGAAGTTTTGTTTTCACCAGTTAGAGGAAATTTCTTCTTGGTAAAGCTGTCAAAAGGCTTCCCAGGTGGCTTAGTGGTAAAGAACCACCTGCCAGTGCAAGAAATGCAGGTTCAGTCCCTGGTTCAGAAAGATCCCCTAGAGCAGGAAATGGCAACCTACTCCAGTATCCTTGCTGGGAGAATTCCTATAGGCAGAGGAGCCTGGTGGGCTACGGTCCACGGGGTCACAAAGAGTCGGACACAGCTGAGCACAGCACAAAGCCGTCAGAGTACAAGGGATCTCAGTAAGCACGAGAAGCACTCGTGGGTAAGGACTGGCTGGTGCTGGGAAGGAACTTTGAAATCTAGCAGACGTGTGTTCAGTTAAATATGGCAGTCCTCCTCCAGCGGATTTCACTGGAGAGTCCAGTCGTTCTTTCTGGTCGGCACACATGAGCTGCGCGAGTGGCTTTCGTATAGAAGTGTCAGAGAGAGAATGATTGCACCTTGGTGACAAGGAGCAGGCAGTGTGCCCTGTTCTCTGCGTGGTGGCGGGAGTGATTCCAGCAGGAGCGGATCTGCCACCTCAGCTGCCTTCTGAGTCTCACAAGGCTTTTTTGATCTCACTAAAGAGTTCAGAATCAAAATAATGCTGGAGAAAAGCTTTCTTCAAGCTTAAGGGAACTGTCTTCTCAAAACTGCCCCCTTGCTGATCAGTGGAGAGCTGCCAGTTAGACACAGTGGTTTCTGCTGGTGACTGTGGGGCTGGAGGTGCCCAGCGGGGAAGCGTTACTTTCTGCTCGTGCACTTGGGTGCCGTGTGCTCGTTCAGTGTCTCTTTATTGTTTATGCCATTATGTACTGCAGACATCCACAGAAAGAACTCGGTGATGTTGAAGACAGACCGAAACCATGACCAGTGCTGCCCACCCGTCTACTCTGATAGCCCCTGAGGGGCGGGGCTGTGAGGAGCCGCTGCAGCCCTGCCCTGGATGTTGCAGGCAGGCCCTCATCTCTGGGAGCAGCGGCTTGTGATAGCCAAGTGTGTGACTCCCCTGGGCGTGGCAGTCAGGGAAAAAGGCAGATTTTAAAGTGTATGGGGATTTTTATAATAAGCAAGCTGGAGATAATCCTGCTGTCCAGGGGCCGGAGAACAATTAGACAGGGTGGTAGTTTATACACTAGTGTGTTTTGTGGCCACCGCAGGTGAGAACAGGGGGTGAGGCCAGATGCTGGAGTGAGCAGGTGAGGCCCTCCCAGGTTAAAGCCACAGGAAACAGCTGCGTAGAACTTAAGAGCACAGAGGCAGTGATGTGAGCAATGGAAGGAATTGAATGCAAGGTAAAGAGTGGACGGGTTTTATTTCCTAAAAACGTACACTCTTTTTGCTTTGAAGTTTTCAGCATGCCCTGGCCTCGAGACAGTAGACTGATGACCCTTGTGCCCCTGTCTCAGGTCCCACGGCTGCTGCCTCTGCCCATGGCTCCTCTGCCCGACCCCGTTGCCTGGCTGAGGACAGGTCTCAGAGCGCCTGTCTGCTCACCCCTACATGCTTCAGGAAGTGTCTCTGAGAGAGAGCAGCTGTTGTACACCATACCTGACAACTAACTTATGTAGGTAGCAGCTAGTGTATGGTTCGTGGAATCGTGTCCCAGTCATCACAGCATTTTTTTCCTCATTGGCCTGTCTAAACTGGAGTGAAAACCAGAAACCAGCCCACAGAAGCGTGGGGGTTGTGTGCCCAGGCCTGTAATGCTCCCCTCCTCTCCATCGAGAACTCTCTCCTCCTTTACCCCATGAACGGGTCCACAGTCAGACCCATCTCTGTGTAGACAATGCCTGTGTCTCCTGCAAACTGGACATGTGCTCTGAGGGCCTGTTTGGTGGGAGTTTCATGGGTGAGACAGTCCACTGGCGATGCCCTGTGCGTCATGCTGCTTCACATCATGTCTGCAGGGACGGCATGTTTCTCAGAGCTCCAGTGGGGCTGGCGCATCCTCGGGGGTCACCTTCTTGGTGTACCCCACATCGCCTGGGCTCTCCAGGCACCTGGATGTGCTGGGGGGTCAGGGAGTGACCATGTGCCCGGGTCACTCTCCTCCCTCTGCTTTGCTGGGAGGAGGATTTTTACACAGATTTTTCTAAAATCTAAGGGAGAACATTTTGATTTGAGGCACTTGTGTACACACTTAACCCAGACCCTCTATCCTGTGACCTTCCGGGGACCCTTGAGGGGCCCTCCTGGATGCGGGGAGGGCTGAGGTCTGCTAGGTTCCAGCGTGGACCTAGCCCTCAGCCCCTGGCTGCACAGGTGTGCTGCCAGGGGTGAGTTCTACTTGTGAATGTGGATCTGCTAGGAGCTAGAGTATCTCCAGCTCCAGGTGATGAAGGTGTTTACTTTGTCTAGGTCAAGGTTTGGCCCAGGAACCTGGCTGTGGACCTTTGCCGAGGGCCGTGCCTGCAGATAAACAGGAGGGGAGGCCAAGCGGAGGCTCTAATCGGGGCCGCCACTCTCCCCTCCTCCCACCTCCACCCGGGATGACTCAGCCTCCCTGTCGGCTCCTGGTGTGCTAAGTCATGCGGGTGGTTATCAGCTCTGGGGGCATCTTCACAGAGCTCACAGCTGCCTGCCCCACCCTTGGCCTGGGCGGGTGCGCAGGCCTGGCCTGGCTGTGGCCCCCGATAGGTGCCAGGGTTAGCAGAGGGGTGCAGAGGGGCGTGCAGGGCCTGCTGGGCTGTCAACCAGCTCTCGGGAAGAGTGCTTCCTCTGAGGACGGGGGTCGTCACTGAGTAGTGGCCCATGCTTGTGTCTCACGCTGTGTCCCTGTTGTGGCCTGTGTGCTTGTGCGACTGAGCTCTCACCAGCTGCTCCCTGGAGACTATAGACACCGCCGGGGCTCTGCTCCGTAGGTGTATTCTGAGCACTTGACCGTGGGCTGATGGGAGAGGGAGGAGCCCTTGTTCTTCCTCAGATGGAAGCCTGTGACCTTGGGTGCCCCCGCACGTGGTGGCGGGGTCTGGGCCTTCCGTTGTGTCACTGGGCTGTTCCTGTCAGGCCCAGAATGCATTCCTGAACATCCCCTGCGTCCCTGGACGTGCTGGCCTGGGGCCCTGAGTATGGGACCCTCTCTCACTTGTTAGAAGTGCCTGTGTGCCTGTCCCTTCCCACTGGGGACCCCACAGGGCCGTCTGTGCTGCCGTGTGGGCAGCAGCTCCATGCCCACCAGGGAACGTGAGCAGACTGGCATTGCTGGGAGAGGCCCTCGAGGGGACCTGGGACAGGACACTGAGAGAGGGCTCTTCCGCGGTCTGAGCGATGCTGCATGTCCTCCCGGGGTGCCCTGCAGGCCCATGCGGACCCGTCGGTGATCAGCTGTCTGCACACCCTCTCCCGCCGCATCGCCACCGTGCTGCAGCACGAGGAGCGCCGCTGCCAGTACCTCACACGGGAGGCCAAGCTGATCCTGGCACTACAGGACGAGGTGTCCGCCACAGCTGACGGTGAGCGTGCCGGCAGCTGCTTCCGGACACAGAGGCTGGTGGGCTCTGTGCTGGACTGAGCATGCCCCGGGCATGCAACAAGTTGACCCTCAAAGGTCCCAGCGAGACCCAGGGTCCCAAACTGATACTCCGAGAGTGGCTCCCCAGCCCAAAGTGTTCCCCTCCCCCAGACCCCACCTGATGGCTCTTGCTGCAGGTCAGGTACCACCCTGGTCCTGCTGGGCAGTCTCCCTGGGAAGGGGGGCATGCGAAGGGCAGGGTCAAGCTGGAAGGAGGCCTCTGCTTTGCTTTCAGCAGAATTGAAGGGAGCCCAACTGAGCAGTCAGCTGACCAGTTATTAAAAGTAGTATCTCCTGATAGACCCGCTCAAGGCCTCGGTGCACTGTCGGCATTTCAGAGCTGAGAGACGCCCCCTTTGTCACAGGCCTTGCACCTCTGTCTTCTCAGGCCGCACCTCCATAGCAGAAGAGAAAACCAGGACTACATTTGCCAGTGAGCTTGGGATAATTTTAGCTATAAGTAAAAGTACATGTGAATGTGCCACTTGGAAAAATTGGTCTTTGATGTTTGACAATTGTCAAAGTGTGTAATACATTTATTTTCCCTAGTTATGTACTATTAATAATAACAGTCCAGAAGTTTTATCTTTTAAAAACATTCTTAAGAGTTTGTGACTTTTTCACCAGAATTTTTTAAAGTTCAGTGTAAGTACATGTATTTTTTGTTAGATGTTACGTGAAGCCTGTAGCTGCAGAGTCACGTGAGGCCAGTGGTCAGGGGAAATCCAGAAGACGGTGGTGCTGACCAGCGGGCAACATCCTGATGTTTGGTGTACAGTCACTTAAAGTTCTTCTTAGCCTAAATTCGCCATCTGGCCTGTGTGAGCTCTGTGCTGTGCAGGCTCTGAGTCCCCTGTGTTACAACTCTTGCAGCAAATGACGGGCCTCAGTCCCCATTCCACCACATCCTGCCCAAGTGCAAGCTGGCCAGGGACCTCAAGGATGCTTATGACAGGTAAGACGAGCGGCCTTCTGCCCAGGGCCTCCACAAGGCAGGTGCCACTTCCCCGCCCTGCCTGAGATGGGAGGGAGGGCAGGAAGGCACCTGGCTGGGACTGCACCCCAGACTTCACTTTGACTAGAAAATGGACCTGAAGAAAGCTGTGTGTGGGGCCTAGAACGCAGGCTGACACTGACTGAGCACAGCACCTACCACGCTGTAGGCCTGCCTTCAGGCGAGGTCACTGTGGCCGCCTCGCACGAGAGGAGCCTGAGGCTCGGGGTCCAGGGCTGGCCCTGCTCCCCGACTAGCTCTGGTCTTAGAGGCTTGGGGCACTGAGTGTGGGCAGCAGGCAGTGGAGACATGGCAGGAAGCCCAGCTCAGCACCAGCTCTTAGTGTGGACATGCAGGGCGCTGCTCTGCTTTCTGAAGCGTGTCCACGAGGCTTTGACCACTGCTTCCTGGCCCTGGGTTGTGGGACCCCAGGCCTGGGTGAGTGCCACTGGCTGGCAGCTGTTCTGCACCTGGCCAGTGGGCTCACCAGAGGCCTCTCAGGGCTGAGGGGACCGGTGTGTTGCTGGACGGAGGGCGTGAGGGGTACTGCCCCCTCACCTCCCCTTGCTGCCAGCTTCCCTGCCCCACGTCCTCCCTGCCCTGGCCTCCTCCATCTGGGAGACCGTGTTCCCCGCTGAAGGTGGGCTTGACCTGACAGCTGTGGCCAGAGCTCCCTCGGAGATAAGATGGTGGTTTGTCCATATCCTTTCCTTTTTCCATGTAAGTTTTCTTTTTCCCCATGAATTCTCTCTCTCTCTTTTTTTTTTTTTGGCTGCACAGTGGGGCTTGTGATAGCTTAATTCCCCAACCAGGGATTGAATCCTGGCCTCCTGCAGTGGAAGCATGGAGTCCTAACCACTGGGCTGCCAGAGATTTCCCCCCTCCTATTTTTTAATGTTAAATGTTTTTTTCTGTTTCACCAATATTATATATTTATTATAGATGTAGGAAAGTATAAAGAAAATAAAACCATCTGTAATCTCATGCCCAGTGATAATCACTGTGATGTTTTGGTAATTGTCCTTTGGTTATTTAGCTTAAGCCTTTGAAGAGGCCCCCTGTTGGTCAGGTCTGAAAGTCAGAGCACTGGGCTTCTTTCCCCTTAGACCTCGCCAGGTCCCGTCCAGTGGCAGGATGTGTCAGGTGGCTGCATGCTGTGTGCCCCTCAGAGGGCGCGGAGCACAGGAGGGTGAACCCACAGCATACTGCGTGTGTGGTTGCCCTGTACCTCCATGCGCAACTTAGACATCTGTCTGTTGGTAAATAAGGACTGACTTCTCTGCTGCCCAGCTGCCTGCCGCCTCCCTGGGCCTTCATGGGCTCCAGCTTTTGCTGCTGAAGGACATCCGGCTTAGCCATGCGTGTTTTTTTTATGGGTGCCCGTGCATCCCTGAGAGAAATTCCTAAGTGGAACTGCCAGCTGAGTAGTCAGGTGTGTGTGTCACGGAGGTGCTGCCCTCTGTGGCTGTGTCTGCCTACCTGTCAGCAGCACCTGACTTTGCCACACCGAGTCTTGTGAGCTTTCTGGTTCTGCCGACCACGGTGGGTGGTGGATGGTGTCTCAGGTCAGCCGATACGAACGCCGGTGTGCACGTCTTCACCTGGGCCCACCCCTGTTCCCTTCTCTGTGAACGCTCTGCTCTGGCCCCGTTTCCTCCTGGGAGAGCAGGTGCCTTTAGGTGGGAGGGAGAGCTGTCCTCAGGCATGCACAGCGTGGCTGCTGTTACCGTGTCTTTTATTCAATGACCCCTGGGTGTCAGAGGGCATCAGAGCAGCGTCCTTGAAACTGCATGCTAGATCCAGGCCAGTGTGCGCTTACAGTAAAAAGCAGTCCAGAGCCAGACAGTATGTTTCTGAGCAGACAATGAGCTGTGAATTCTTAGGCTTGAATTGTGTTGAGATGCTGACCCTCGAGAGTTGACTGCTGCCTTCGCGGTCTGCTGGAGTGGCCGAGCCTGGAGCTGGGACAGCCCAGCGCCCTCTAGTGGCAGCAGTTCAAGGACAGGAGTCAGCAGTCAGCAAGAGCAGCTCCCTGGTCCCCCATTCAACCCTTTGCCTCCTTCCTGAACCCAGATGACCCCCTCCCTGTTTCCAGGCCCCACTCTTGTGCCCTGGGTCCCGCCCAGTGCTTCTCCCATAGGAATCCCAGGCCATCCGTGTCTTCCCCTGTCCCCGCCTGCTGACAGCAGTGGCTCTGACCCAGCGGGGAGGCTGTGAGGGTCTGGCCTGACTCACCCTGCTCCTGCAGGGCGGGCTGCACTGAGGGGCAGGAAGGCAGGTGGTAGGGAGCACACAGCCCTTTCTTGGTGGAGGCTCGCTGGCAGGCCCTGGGAAGGGCTTTCTCAGAGCGGAAGCAAGAGGCCTGAAGCTGGGGTCTGGTTGAGGTTCGAGGCTGGGCCGGGACCTTGCATAGGGGCGTTCTGGACTGAGTGCTTTGACTGCAGTCCTGTGTGTGGTGTGGCTTGGAGGCCCTGTGCGCCGGGACCTCTGCGTCTGTGAGCTGCTGCTGCCGCGTGACTCCATGGAGCCCACCGCTGCTTGCCCAGCACCTGTGTCTCCCCTTGTAGTTTGGTTACTTCAGTGACAGCATCCCCCAAGGTTGGGGATGTCCCCTGGCCATCTGTGTTCAGCATGTGGATCCCGTGGTGGGGCTTGAAGAAGTGTTTGCCAAGCAGTTCCTGGCCTGTGGTGGTGCTGGGGACTCTGCCCTGCTCATGGCTGCTGGTCCAGAGCAGGGCTGGGCCCACAGGCTCACCCAGGAATATACTGGGAGTTTCAGTCCTTTCCACAAAGTGCAGCTGTTTGGAAATTTCAGTGCTGGCTGTTAGGAGCCCACCTAGTCCTCTTGGATCATTGCAGTGTTGTGTGTTGTGTTTGGGACCAGAGGGTGCAGGGCTGGCTTCAGAGGTCTCTGGTCTGGGGCAGGGAAGGGTGAGAGGGTGAGCCCACAGGAGGACGTTAGGTTAGGGACTGAAATTTGGATGCTGAGATGTGAGGTAGGGGATGAGCTTGCATCCTGTGCTGTCTGGGATGTGAAAGATAAGAGCTTGTTGAAAGGCCAGTGTGATTGCCTTGGGCCTCAGGCTCTGGGGGCCCATCTATCTCGTGTCGCAGGCGGGGCGGGGTCTCAGAACTGCAGTCCAGTGTGTGGTGTGGCCTTATCCGTGTGAGGGGCCGGATAAGCCTCACACGGGCACAGTGTTTTCCTCAGTGTCCCCACCAAACGGTTAGCTGCCCTGAGGGTACAAGTACGAGCTGCTCAGGACCCTTTTCGGGCCCAGCCTCTACTCTGCTGGTGCTCAGTTGCTCAGTCCTCTTCAGCTCTTTGCGACCCCATCAACTGGAACCCCACGATGCTGCACAGGCCTTGACGGCTTGTCTGCCTGGTACCAGATTTGGCACCTCTGCTGATCCCCGTGAGGCCCCAGGCTACTCTCTCCGGCTTCTTGTGTTCACATAGTGTTCCCTGTGTCTTTCCTGGCACGGCTGAGTGGGAGCCCCCAAATGCAGGCTGTAGATTGTGCACCAAGAGCCTGAACCAGTGCCCGGGGCCTCCTCCTGGGCCTGGTGGCTCAGCAGCTTGCACATGGCATCGCTGGGCTCCTGGAGGAGCCCCCTTGGCTGTGTTTGAAAAGAGGAATCTTGGTATTTGCTATGACTCTGGCGTTCCAGCAGCTGCCTTGATCCATGCCCTAGAGGGGAGTTCAGAGATAGGGAGACCCTGGTTCTGAGTCCTCTGCCTTTCTGAGCAGGTGTGAAGTGAGCTGCATATAAGCCACAGCTTGTGGCCCCCCTGCAGCTGGGAGCCTGAGACCCTCTCTCACCCTCAAGGGGGATGGCTGGGGACAGGGAAGCCCAGGGAGAGGGCCCGGCCCTCCAGGTGCCCTGGTGGCAGCACAGGAGAGGGAGCGACGCTGGGGCCGGCAGGAGTCCTGGGGGCAGCTGAGGTCACACGTGTGCTCCGTGTGCTTGCCGTGGTTCCTCTCCCTAGTGCCCATTCCTTGCTGGAGACAGTAAGGACTGATTTTTACATTTGAAACTGCTGCCCGTGGATTCTGCACAGCTCTCTGGACAGGGCTGTGGGGAGGGACTGTAAGAACAGCCTGTGGATGTGGGGCGGGGGCCGCGGGCCGCCTCCAGCACCCAGATCCCTGAATCTGTGCCCGAGAGCCCCAAGGCCTGAGTGCCAGCAGCGCGGGCTGGAGCGTGGCGGGAAGGGGGCCGTGCAGGGGGCACAGGCCCCACACCCTTCTCTGCGCTAGCAGTCGCTCCTGTGCCTGGCACCCGGGCCAGGTCAGGGCCTCAGCTTCGTTCCTGAGAGACGGCGGCCCAGAGGGTCTCATCCTCAGGCCTCCTCCTCCCTCCAGGCAGGAAGTGCTCTCAGTGTCCCTGCCTATTGCTGGCTGTGTGGTGAGCACCGCACCTTGTGGATTCTGGTCGGGAAACAGCACTGACCGCGGATAGGAGGGCCTGCTGCTGTCGCGTGCACAGGACAGATGGCAGCTCGGAGCCGCCCATGGGGCCAGGGCCAGGCTTGGGGCTCACCCCACTGAGAAGGTGGGCCTTGAGTTGAGATCTGTAGGCAGGGAGGAGGCCTGGCGCCCCTGAGGGACAGCATGTGGCCAGGGCAAGTCCATGGGCTTGGAGAGCAGCAGGGCGGCCTGTCCTGCTGGACTCTCCAGCTGGAGGACACAGGGTTGGCAAGAGTGGGCAGGTCCCACAAGGCTCTGGCCCTTTGGAGTCTTGGCTGGGACTGCTGAGGTGGGACCCCTGGGGGTCTGTGTAGGGAGGGCAGATGGGGGAGGCCAGAGTAGAGCAGGTGTGCACTTTGTCCCTGCATGGAGCAGGCAGGATTGACAGCGGTCTGAGGTGGGATGTGAGACACAGAGTTAGAATCGCTGTTTGGCCTGAGCAAGGTTGGGGAGACGAGGGGTGCCAAAAGCCCAAGCAGGGGCTGACGTGGCTGCTGGCTGTGGAGTGCCTGCAGGGCTGCGCCATCGGCAGCAGCCTCGGGATGTCCGGGGGCCGGGCACCTTCCTGCTCCTTCCCTCCCGCTCCCCCTTCCTCTCCCGCTGCTCCCCCTTCCTCTCCCGCTCATCTCTCCCTTTTGGTGATGGGCTCTGCCCTGCCCGCCGCCCATCGTGCAGAGGAAGCCCTGGGACACCGGGTGCATTGAGCCTCCAGGGCAGAGATCGGAGAGGCTTCCCTGATCCCTTGCCTCTGATTGGACTGCAGATTCCAAGACTAGCCAGAAAGGCAACTTTTGTGTGTGTTCCTAATACATCATTTTCTTCTCAACCCTACTGAGATACGGGGTAGGATGGGAAGCCTCATCTGGGAAGCCTCCCTGCAGTGTACTTATGGGCTGGGCGGAGGCGCCCTCAGGCGGGTGTGCAAGGTGTGGTCACGTGTGCAAGGCTGAGGGCCCTCTGTTTGCAGCTTGTGCACGTCTGGGGTGGTGCGGCTCCACGTCAACAGCTGGCTGGAGGTGAGCTTCTGCCTGCCCCACAAGATCCACTACGCGGCCAGCAGCCTCATCCCGCCGGAGGCCATTGAGCGCAGCCTGAAGGCCATCCGGTGAGTGCCAGCCCCACGCCCGCCGGCCCTTCTCTCCTGTGTCTGCCTGAGGTGTACCAAGCACTTGGGTCCTCTTCCTGCCACAGAAACTGGCAGGTAGGGCTCTGCTCTTTGTAAACACGTTTTTGTGTCATTTTGTCTAGGAGTGACCACCACCCCCAGCTGACCTCAGAGCCTCTCGGCACTGCCTGGCCAAGCAGGGCTTTGTGCTGCAGCCCCAGCCTGGGGCCTCAGTGGGGCTACGGGCCGCGCCT
Source organism: Madoqua kirkii (assembly GCA_006408675.1). Taxonomy (NCBI): domain Eukaryota; kingdom Metazoa; phylum Chordata; class Mammalia; order Artiodactyla; family Bovidae; genus Madoqua; species Madoqua kirkii. The sequence continues at coordinate 16,017 of SJYC01093599.1, read as the reverse complement.
CATGGCCAGCAGCGGGCCTGGCCCTCAGAGGGCTGTATCTTCATGGTGTTACTCCCGGGGTCTCTGCTTGAACCAGAACTTGTGGGCTCTGTCCATTTCAGATTTCCTCCTGCAAGGACAGCACAAAGCACAAAGCCCAGTCTCCTGCCTTCCCTTTTCCCACCGAGTTCTCTGTGAGGTGGTTCTGTTCATGGTCTGAGGTGGGGATTTGGCTTTTCCTGTGTGTGGCACGCTGTGCTTAGTTGCTCAGTTGTGCTCTCTGCGACCCCACTGACTGTCGCCCGCCAGGCTCCCCCATCCATGGGATTCTCCAGGCAAGAATCCTGGAGTGGGTAGCCATGCCCTTCTCCCGTGGATCTTCCCAGCCCAGGGATTGAACCCAGGTCTCCCGCGTTGCACACAGATGCTTTACCATCTGAGCCACCAGGGAAGCCCTACTGGGGACTGTTCCTTGGGAAGGGCTGACTCATTTTCGGGTCAGCCAGTGTTTGCGGGCAGTCCCAGAGGCGGGGTAGAGTTGGGCCATCAGGGCTCCCGCTGTTCTTTCTGCTGCAGCAGTGATCCTCGCAGGTTTTCAAAGGCCTCAGGGCTCAACCCTGTCTTCCAGTTCTTCCCGTGGCCTCTTCTCTCCAGGTGCCCACCTTGAGAGCCCGAAACTGCTTGTCTCGCTGACCGTGTCTCTGCCCCGCAGCCCGTACCACGCCCTGCTGCTGCTCAGCGATGAGAAGTCCCTGCTGGCTGAGCTCCCGCTTGACTGCTCCCCCGCGCTGGTGCGCGTGATCAAGACCACGTCCGCCGTGAAGAACCTGCAGCAGCTGGCCCAGGACGCAGACCTGGCCTTGCTGCAGGTACCTCTGGGGGCCTGGGGAGATACCCTCAGTGGGCAGGATGGGCAGTGTGGGGGTGGGACTGGACGTGTCATAGGAGGCACCTCAAGCCACCTCCCTAGGGCCATAGTCTAGCCGAGGGCCGCTGCACAGTGATGGATCTGGAGGCAGACCAGCCTCTGGGCCGGGGGCCTGAGTTCTTCCTGAGTGTCTGTATCGTGGCAGGGGCGCTGGGCTGTGGCAGAGAGGAGTAAGGCCTTCATGGTGCTGGGTGAGTGGACTTAGCCCCTGTGGGAGCCGTGTAGAGCAGGACCACACGCTGTGGCTCGCGGTCCTGTGTTCTGTACGAGGTGCCATCTCCCTGCCGAGTCACATGCTTGGGGGCGGCCCCTCCTCTTTGGCTGTGGATCTGGCGGAACAGTGGGCAGGGCTGAAGGTGAGGAAAAGCACAGGAAAAGGTTGGAGGCTGGGTCAGGGGGGCCTCAAAGTGACAGTAACAATCCGAGGGGGACCCTGGATCTGGAGTGGGGCAGCACGTGGCCACCAGGGGGCAGCGGAGCCCAGGCCAGGGGCCACAGCTCCTCTGGAGGCCCGGACTGAACTCTCTCAGGGCCGCATTAGGCACCTCCAGGGGGCCCGCGGTCTTTGCTCCTCAGCATATTCGTTGTTCAGTCACTAAGTCATGACCAGCTCTTTGTAACCCCGTGGATGGCAACATGCCTCTGTCCTCCACTGTCTCCTGGAGTTTGCTGAAATCCGTGGCCATCGAGTCAATGATGCCATCCAAACATCTCATCCTCTGTCGTCCCCTTCTTTTGCCTTCAGTGTTTCCCAGCATCAGCGTCTTTTCCAATGAGTTGGCTCTTTGCATCAGTTGACCAAAGTATTGGAGCTTCAGCATCAGTCCTTCCAATGAACATTCAGGGTTGATTTCCTTTAGGATTGACTGGTTTGATCTCCTTGTAGTCCAAGGGACTCTCAAGAGTCTTCTCCAGTACCACAGTTCGAAAACATCAATTCTTTGGTGCTCAGCTTTTATGGCCCAATTCTCACATCTGCATGACTACTGGAAAAACCATAACTTTGACTATATGGACCTTTGTTGGCAAAGTGATGCCTCTGTTTTTTAATACACTGTCTGGGTTTGTCGTGGTTTTCAAGGAACAAACGTCTTTTAATTTATGGCTGCAGTCATGGTCCAGAGCGATTTTCTAGCCTGGGAAAATAAAATCTGTACTTTTCCCACATTTTCCCCATCTGTTTGCTATGAAGTGATAGGACTGGATGCCACGATCTTCCTTTTTTTCATGTTGAGCTTTAAGCCAGCTTTTTCCACTTTGCTCTTTCACCTTCATCAAGAGGCTCTTTAGTTCTCTTGGCTTTCTGCCATTAGGGTGGTATATCTGCATATGTCAGGTTATTGATTTTTCTCCCATAATCTTGATTCCAGCTTGTTCTTCATCTAGCCTGGCATTTCACATGATGTACTCTAGACATAAATAAATAAGCAGGGTGACAATATTACAGTCTTGACCTACTCCTTTCCCAGTTTTGAACCAGTCCCTTGTTCCATGTCTGACTCTTAACTGTTACTTCCTGACCTACAAACAGGTTTCTAAGGCGACAGATATGGCGTCTGGTATTCCTGTCTCTTAAGAATTTTCCATGGAGATGGGCACATTAGCACAGTAGGGGAGCTTGTTCACCAGGCCCGACTCTCAGGCCATTTTTCCCCCAAAGCAGCCCTTTGGGATTCTGTTGTATAGATTCCTTCCTCCATCTTTACCCCATGACCTTTGTCCACCCTCCGTGTGAGTGTTTATTGACCTGTGCCTGGTGTCTCACGTGGGGTCCTGGACTGCCTTGCTAGCACCCAGGAGACACAAGCCTCGCAGGTACTGGCCGTGGTGTGTGCACTGGCGTGGCCTCCTGACTGGTGCTGCTGAGAGCAGATGCCCGTGCGTGTGTGGCTCGAGGGGCCCTCTCTGCCCCCACGGCTGCCCAACAGGGCCCGGTGTGGACACGCCTCCCCCTGGCTGCAGTTCCCCTGCACAGAGCTCTGATGATATCGCCTCTGTCTCTCCCTGGCCGTGGCCTTGCCATGGGGCCCCTTGCTGTCTGCTTTCTCGCCCCTCTACACTGAACCCGGTGTGGCTCGGAGTTTGCCGCTGGTGTGGTCACGCAGGGCCTGGCCCCGCGGGTGGCTCATGCCAGCTGCTGGCACTGCTGCTTCCTTCGGCAGGCGGCCCAGTGGAGGCCCTGTGGGGGAGGCTGGTGAGCCCAGCTGGAGCCCCTGCGCAGACATCAGAGAATGTCGGCCTCAGCTGTGAGTGTCATCAGGTGGTTCGAAGGTTTTTGTTTAATGAAACTAATAGATTCTTTCTTATAAAAGTTCAAATATCACACAAATTATAGACACAGAGTAAGTGCCCACAGTCTCGTATCGCAGCAGTAACCACAGAAGATTCTTCCAACTCTTTTATATAAATGTTAATACATAATCTTTGAATAACAAAATTAGGATTATACTTACATTACTTGTAATGAATGAACAGTGCCCTTGTAGACCTCTGCATCCTAATGTGAGTGGGACCTTCCTTATGTGGGACTTTGCAGATGGAGTTAACACTCTTGATGTGGGATAATCCTGGATGATCTGGGTGGTCCCTCATGAGAGGGAGGCAGGTGGAGAGGCTTTGACTACAGAAGAGGAGGCGGGAGGTGACCTGCAGAATAGGTGACCGCGGAGGCCAAGGTGGGAGGCGTGGTCTCACCTCACCTCATGCCAGGAACAGCAGCTCGTATCTTGGAGGCAAAGATCAGTGTCCCTGCCAACAGCCTGACTCCAGCCCAGTGCTCCCAATTTCAGCCTGGAGCGGGTGCTCTGGCTGCAGGGAGAGGGGATGTGGACCCGCTGGGTGAGGTTGGTGGCAGAGACAGAGGGAAGTGAGCCTATTTCCTTTAGAGCCGTGTCACTGGGACTTGGGGCGAGAGGGAGGGTCAGCAGTGGGACTGAAGCGTCCTTGTGTTTGAGTTTGCTAAGACGCGGTGGGGGTGTTTTGGCGCTGTGCCTGCAGGCACTTGGCTGTGGTGGTTGGGGTGAGCACTGCCCAGTGCCATGGTCTCACCCTGGCCCTCCCTCCCGGCACTGTGATCTGTCTGTGGGCCATCCTGATGTCTTGAGAGCCCAGGGCAGCAGGACAGAGGGAGGTTCTCCAGGGATGAGCGAGGGGTGGGGGTGCAGGGACCCCTCATCCTCTGTCCTGGTGCTTGATGCCGGTGGGCTAGGGGCCGGCCTCTGCCAGGATAGCAGCCAAGACCCTTGGGCAGCTGAGTTGACCTCGTCTTGGTTGCCCCAGGTGTCTGTGCTGGGGCCAGCCGGGACAGCTCAGGGACCGATGGCGGAAGGGTCAGCCTCCCAGCACTGTCCCTGCTCCCTGCCTGCAGGTTTTCCAGCTTGCAGCCCACCTGGTGTACTGGGGCAAGGCCATCATCATCTACCCGCTGTGTGAAAACAACGTCTACATGCTGTCTCCCAATGCCAGCGTGTGTCTGTGAGTCCCTCTGGCTGACAGGGCCCCAGGTGGTGCTCCCAGCTCCGCCAGGCCCGTGTCCCAGTTCTGGCCTGGTCCCGCCCCTCCAGCGCCACCCAGGCCTGTGCTGCTCTGCACTTGCAGCCTCTGGGAAAGGTCTGCGCCTGCCCACACCTGCCGGCCAGTGGGCCCTGCACAGGGCGCCTGCTGGGAGGTCAGGAGCCTTGGTCCCGACGCAGAGGCTCACGGGCTGCCGCGTGGGGAAGGCATATGGTCTCTGTCTTCACTGCACCCTCCTGGCCCCTCACCACGCTGTGTCCCCTACTGCCCAGTGTGGGCTGGAGGCAAGGACACAGATGCCTGACCGAGGGGAGACCTCTCGAGCTCAGGGATCCTCACCCCCACCCCTAGGTATTCCCCGCTCGCCGAGCAGTTCTCACGCCAGTTTCCATCTCATGACCTGCCGTCTGTCCTTGCCAAGTTCTCCTTGCCTGTCTCCTTGTCAGAATTCAGGAACCCCCTGGCCCCCCCTGTGCAGGAGGTGAGTCTTGGGAGCTGGGGAGCCCAGGGACCAGCCACCTGGCTTCGGTCCCCAGTTGATCCCAGGCCCGCTGTGTTGCTGTGCCCAAAGCCTGGGTTGGGGGCGGTGCGTGCTGTGTAGGTGACACCTGCCCTGCCAGAGGCTGGCTGCCTGGCGACAACCTGGGCAACGCCAGTCCCTCCGCACACGGAGCCCCGTCTGCCCGTGGCAGGCAGTTCTCAGGGTTAGGGCAGAGCGAAATGGCAACCCACTCCAGTGTTCTTGCCTGGAGAATCCCAGGGACAAGGGAGCCTGCTGGGCTGCCTTCTATGGGGTCACATAGAGTTGGACATGACTGAAGTGACTTAGCAGTTAGCAAGAGGTAACTGGCAGGAGATCATGACCACTCCTGGGACAACAGAGCCACCTGGTGCCCCTTCTGGGCCTGGGGGTCCTAGAATTGGGAACCCAGAGGGTTTTGTTTTACTGAGCCTGGGCCCTGCCCTCCCACTCCCTCTCCTACCTGCCAGGGTCCCGGTGGCCACGGGGTCTGTGGGTATAAGTCTGAGCTCACAGACCCCCAGAATTTTCACGTTTGGGACCTGCACAAGACGGGCCTGGGTCTGGGTCAGGGTCAGGGTGGCGAGGAGCTGGCAGGAGTGTGGGCGTGGTGTGGTGGCCACCAGGGAGGGGTGAGGCATGGGGAACGAGCCAGTGAGCTGTATGTTCACAGAAGGACTGAGTGCAACCTGGGTCCCAGGGCCAGGCCCCGCCCCTCCCCCACTCCAGCCTGAGCCCTGGGCCCTGGGGGAAAGCCAGGTGGAACGGAAGTTGGAGATGCCCTGGTGTTCTCAAGGCTTGTCTTCAAAGTGAAGTGTTCACTGTAACAAGTGCCGGGGCTGGTAGGCAAAGCCAGTCCTTAAAAGCAGCTCTTTCCTCCTCAAGTTGTGAATGCAGAGAAGGGACCATGTCGGTCACCATCTGGTCCTCCCAGGGGTGGGGTGTGGTCTGCTCCAACCCCAGGCTGGAGGTTGGTCTGTTCGTCTCTTCACTTAGATGCCAGGCGTGACTGTTGTAAATGCCATTGTTCGCGGCACCTTTGGTTTCCTGGAACAGTGACAGATTGTGCCAGCTGAATAGAAGACACACTGTGTGTGCACCCTCCCCCTCCCCAGTGCAGACTTCCCGGTGGCCCGGAAGGCCAGTGGTTTCTTGGCCTGAGGGGAACTGGTTCTGATTCTGCTGGGTCCCGGGTGAGGCCGCCTGCCTCCCTAACTCCTGCTTTAGGCCCCAAATGTGTGCAGGTGCTGACGAGGTCTCCTGAAGTATTTTACAGTCCTCTTCTGTTTTCCTTGCTGAGACTGGGTCACACACGCTCACAGTATACCTGTGTGTCCATGCCTGCCTGCCCCTCCTAGCAGGCAACCCCAGTGACAGGAAGGTGGCATGTGGGTCTGCAGATGCGGACACCCCCACACAGGGGGTCCCTGTCCCCGGCAGGCTTTCTGGTCGACCCAGGGGAGGACTTTCTGCTCTCAGGGTGCTGGCCATGGGGGGGGTCCCCATAGAGCCCACGGGCTGGGAGAGGCGGCACAGCAGGGGTGCCATGTCACAGGTCCTGTCAGCTCTGGGCAGAAGGGTGTGTGAGCAGCTGGGCACGTGGCAGTGAGGGCCGCTGTGGCCTCGCCAGGTGCCCCCTCTGACCTCCGGTGCCCCGTGCCTGCAGACGCAGCTCATCCAGATGGTGGTGTGGATGCTGCAGCGCCGGCTCCTGGTACAGCTGCACACTTACGTCTGCCTGATGGCCTCGCCCAGCGAGGAGGAGCCCCGCGCCCGCGAGGAGGATGCGCCCTTGGCCACCAGGGTGGGCGGCCGCAGCCTCAGCACGCCCAATGCCCTCAGCTTTGGCTCCCCAAGTAGGGCTTCCTGCCCCCGGGCATCTGTTTGGTGGGGGGTGAGCACCTGGGTGCCCTTGGGAGAGGTGGGTGGCTGGGAGGTCCGACTTGGGCACTTGCAAGTGAGCAGGGAACCATCACAGGGCTGCATTTGAGCCCCTGCTCACACTGCCCTCTGGGCAGCTGTGTCCCCGCACGGATGCCACTCGCCCCGCTGGGCAGCTCTGCCTGGGGGGTGGGAGGTCCTCCCCTGCTTCCCTGAGGATGGGGCTCTGCCTCGCTGGGTTGGAGCAGCCTGGCCCAGCCTGGGGTTGGAGCAACCACACCGCATCCCTGGAGGACTATTAAAACCTGCAGCCCCAGGGCCTCTGTGGAGATGGTGACTGGTCCCTTCTCTGCAGAGCCATTTGGCCAGTGTCCCCCTAAGGCAGTAACCCTGAGCCCAGGTCCCCGGTGTGGGGACCTCAACCTGCCCAGGGCCACATTAGTGCGGGCTAGATGACCTTGGGGTTGGGGCCAGCTCCCCAAGGGCATGGTGGTGAGCTCCCAGGTGGGAGTGGGTGACTGCGGGGCCGGGGCCGCCACTCCCTGACTGCGGCTGGTTCTCAGCCAGCAGCGACGACATGACCCTTACCAGCCCTAGCATGGACAACTCCAGCGCTGAGCTGCTCCCCAGTGGGGACTCGCCCCTGAACAGGAGGATGACGGAGAGCCTGCTGGCCAGCCTGTCTGAGCACGAGCGGGCCGCCATCCTCAGTGTGCCTGCGGCCCAGAACCCCGAGGACCTCCGCATGTTTGCCAGGTACGGCGGGGGCCCGTGTGGAGAGAGACGGGCAGCGGACCTCAGCACAGCCTCAGGACTGGCGCCTGCATGTGGGGCGTCTCCTGGACCTCCTTCTGGTGCTGCTCGTCACGTCGTCCTCGTAGGGCTGGGGAGGGATCCGGGGTGGGGCCTGAGGTCTGTACATCATGGGTGACAGACTTGTCACCCCCAGCCCAGACCTGGGGACACTGGTCACATGGTGTTCCGGGAGCATCAGGGGCCAAGCCTCCAGGCCAGACTCCCCCGAGCTACAGTGGCACGGAGGGCAGAAGCTACGGCTGCCCGTCTGCCCCCCTCCTCTGCCGAAGGGCTGTGATGGGAGCGGGTCCCGTGGGCGGTCTGTGCCCCCCCGCCATAGCTGTCCTCGTGCCCTCCCGCCCCCACTCCCGGCAGGCTCCTGCACTACTTCCGCGGCCGCCACCACCTGGAGGAGATCATGTACAACGAGAACACGCGGCGCTCTCAGCTGCTGGCGCTCGTGGACAAGTTCCGCAGCGTCCTGGTGGTGACCACCCACGAGGACCCGGTCATCGCTGTCTTCCAAGCCCTGCTCACGTGAGCTGGGCGGGGGGCACTGCCTCTCAGCCCCGGCTGCCTCCCACTGCGGGGCCTTGCTCTCCTCATCTTCGTCTTCAGGACAGCCTCAGGGGCCCTGGGCTGCGAAGGTGAGGCTCGAGGTAGGGGCGCAACCAGCACGTGGGCCTCTTGAGGGCTGCATGCCTCCCACGCGATTCTGCCTGTGTCCCTCGGCGCCCTGTCTGGCCTGGCACTGCCTGCCTGCGAGCACCTCCCCAGCACCCCCCACCACTTCCCTCCCGTGTTGGCCTCTGGAGGCTGTGGCCAAGCAGTCCCTCCATGGCCACCTGAGGCACCAGGACCTGGCTCAGGACGTCCTGTGGGGAGTTGCTCTGCTTCCCCTGGGGTGTGTCTGCTATGGTGCCCCCCCATCCCGGGGTGGCCTCAGGCCTGAGAGAAAGTGGGCACAGTGGCCCTGGGTCCTCTTGGAGCAGAGCTGGCTGCCGGGGGCCTCTGGCCAAGGTGCAAAGGACACTCTTTTAGAAACACAGCATTTATTTCGTTTGTAAACAATTAAAAGTCCTTGTGGGAGCAGGCCCTGGCTCCAGCCTGTGTGTCCTGCTCTGCCGCCCTGTCCACCACGCTGACCCAGGGGCTGCCCCGTATGTAGAAGCGCAGGGGCTTGTGGGCCCACTCGCCAGCCTGGCCTATGCCCACACGGGCTGCCACCACCACAGCTGGCTCACTGGGCTCAGGGGGGCCCTGCTCCAGCCACAGAGACTCGTCCCTGGCCAGGTCGCGCTGGTCGAAGCTCCTGTCGATGGCCAGGGCCTGGCACAGCTTGGAGGGGCCGTTGCAGAGCTCACGGTCTTTGAGGGCTCGTCCCGCAGCGCCTTTGCGGAGGGTGTGGCGAAGCTGCCGCATGGCCTCCAGGCCCCCCAGGGGCTCCAGCGCTCGGAGCAGGACACACGCCCCGTCCCCTGTGGGAGATGGAGCTTCCAGGCTGTGGTTCTCCTATCTAAGGCCTGACCAGAGCGGCTGGGGACACCTGTGCTCACTCTATGCCCAGACTCTCTGCAGGCCACCCGTCCTGCTCACCTGTGCCTCCTACAGGCACCTCTGGCCACGTGCCCACCAGCTGGGGAGGCATGGAGCTCCCTGGCTTCCTCTGGTTTGCGTGACTGGCGCTAACTGTAAGGTCGGTAGACAATGAAAGCCCCAGAGACGGCCCCCCACGGGTAGACTCTATGCAGGCCACCCGTCCTGCTCACCTGTGCCTCCTACAGGCACCTCTGGCCACGTGCCCACCAGCTGGGGAGGCATGGAGCTCCCTGGCTTCCTCTGGTTTGCGTGACTGGCGCTAACTGTAAGGTCGGTAGACAATGAAAGCCCAAGAGACGGCCCCCCACGGGCATCTGCCCATGGGAGCAGCCCCCAGTGCACACAGGGTGCAGGTGAGCCCCACCCCATGACCCAGTGGGGAGAGGTGCCAACACAGTCCCCCACCTCGGGGCCTGCCCTCCGCCCCCCCTAGTCCAGGCCACTGAGGGATGGCCGACAACCAGGGCCTGGGATTCCGCAGAGAAGACACACCTGTCCAGAGCCCTTGATCCTCAGCTGAGCACAGGGGTTGCTCTGGGCCCGGGATCTGCCCTGCCCACTGGGATCTGAGGGGCTCAGCCCAACGTGTGGCCAGCCTAGTCTCTCCTGGGCCTTAGCCACACAGGGCTTCCCAACAGCACCCAGGAGCTGGCCTCCTGCAAGCCTTAACCAGCCACTTTTCAAAGCATTTCGGGATGGCCTGAGGGCCAAGCCTGGGCTCTAGTCCCTCCATGATTCCTGGGCCCTCCCTCACCAGCTGCACAGCTCCCTCTGGTTCCACCAAGTGCACTGGGTGCAGCCTGCACACAGGTCAGGGGGCAGCTCACCCTCCTCTCTGGGGACGCGTGTGAGTGCAGCCCCAGCTCTCCCCACCAGGCCGCCCATCCTCCCCCTGCCCCGCCCGCTGCAGCTGCTCAGCCTCCACCCTGCAGGCACAGACAGCCCTGCTGCCCCTCCTTCCCTCCTGGATGACGCTTGGCCTCGGCTGTCTGTACCCTGCAGTTTTCTGCTCCCCTGACCGAGACATTCCTGGGCATCCTGGTCACATGACCAGAAAGGAACACACCACTTCCCTCATCTGCCAGGTCCAACTGTTTCCCCGAAAACGCCTCCCCTTCCTCACCAACTGCAGCTTCTTGTCCAAGTGCAGTCTCCCCTCACTAGGGGCTGGTTCTAATGCCAAAGAAAAGCTTGGCCACTGGAAGGTTCTCCGGGAGATGACAGACCCCACTGGGGTGGTCGGGGGCCTGTTGTCACTCAGCTTCACATAACTGCCTTCTGCAGGGCAGGGTGCAGGGCTCCCCGCATCCTCCAGCCTGCACTCAGCATCTGCAGCCGTCCACTCTGGGCTATCACAGCTTGCACATCACTGGAATTCTCCAGTGTGACTGACATCCCTGACATCCCCAAGTCTTCATCTTGGGACGGAGGCTCAGCAGATGGACACTGGGACTGGATGGCCAGACTGGGCTGGGGAGACCCACTGCCAGGCGCTTAGGTGCCTACCCACGAAGGACCTGGTGGGCCCCCCAACGATGGGGAGCTCTAGATCAGCCTTTCCATTTGGCACCACTGACCCTGGGACCACAATTCTCTGGAGTCGGGCGTCCTATGGGTCATGAACGGTGCGCACCCTCCCTGACCTCTACGCACAGGAAGCCAGGAGCACCCCAGGGCTCTGACGGCCGAGAGCATCCAGACGGTGCCTTGTGTTCCCCACGGTGGCAGGGTCAGCCCTGCTGAGACCCCGTGACTGCCCGCTGGCAAGGCTCCTGCCTGAGCCCAGCACACCCCAAATCGATCGCACCACTGTTTCCCCACAGTCGGCCCCTTTGAGTCCTCCCGGGCCAGCAGCGGCACCAGCGGCCAGCTGCACCCACCCGCTCTGGGTTCAGGTCGATCTCTGTTCCACGGGCCCCCAGCGCCTCTGAGCCACTGGCAGTGCAGCCAGGGTGACGCCACAGCCTGCTCCCAAGGTGCCCCTGGCTCAGACACCTGCCCCCTGCCCCTGGTCCTCCTCACCTCGGCTGGAGACGTTCATGCAGAAGTACATGCCGTAGATGAGATACACGTAGAGGGTCCCGGGCTTCATGAACATGCCTCGGTTGCGGGGGGTCTGCCGGCCGCCCCTTGAATGGGCAGCTTCATCCTCTGGCCCCAAGTATGCCTCAGTCTCCACGATGCGGCCACGGAGCTCCGTGCCATCATCCAGTCGTCGGACCAAGATCTGCTCCGGGGAGGAAGAAGGGGGCTCGTTCCCTGCTGATGACCCGCGGCCTGGATGCCCCTCCCCAGCTTGGGATGTCCCGGGACATCTGCATACAGCCGGGCCAGCCATGGCGACCCCCATCCCGCTGGGCCACAGGCCATGGGCCCTGCTCAGTGAGTGTCCCATCCACAGGGCTCAGCTAGCCAAGGCCAGGGTGCACTCAGCACCAGCAAGTCCTCGCACCTCCTCTCACGGGGGCCCTGCCCTCCCCACCCAGTGCCCCCAGACCTGTCGCTTAGCCTGGGGCTGAGCGGTGTGAAGGGCACAGGGCCCTGCCCGGGATTCCAGGGCCCGTGGAGCTCTCCACCCGGACCAACTGCAAAGGGTTGTGCTCAGCGCCCACCCAGCCAGCTCTGAAAGCAGCAGGACCAGCTGCCCCGCGGTGCCCCAGCCTGGCCCCCAGCCCTGGGGTGGCAAGCTCCTTGAACTGGGGGTCAGCACAGGCAGTGGGCTGAGGAGGTGGGCCTGGCACTTGGCTGCCTTGGACAGCACCCTGGGGCAGGGACTGGGTGGGTCTGGGGTTAGGTCCAGCCGGGGACAGAGGCTAGCTGAGCACAGGGCAGGGGCGGCTGTCAGGGGCTGTTCCTTGGGGCCAGCAGAGCACCAAGGAGAGCAGGCCTCAGGGGAGCCAGGGCCCTGAGAAGCGCTGGGCACGCCAGAGCTGGGCCTGCCCGTCTGGAGCCCCCGTGCCCCATGCCTGCACCACCATGGCCCCGCCCTGGGAATGGCTGGCAGGCATGCCCAGTGTCTGCAGCCCCAGGTCTGACTCAACCAGGGTTCACAGTGGAGTATCAGGGACAGCTGCCTCCCTAGGAGGTCCCCAGCACCCGCCTTGTCCTTAGGCCAGAGCAACCAAGTGGATGGCCAGGCCACCAACCCTTAACCCACGGAGCCCACTGTGTCTGGCCAGGGTCAGGAAACAGCCTAATGGTTTCCACACTGCCGTGGGGTGGGCAGAGCCTCCCGCAGCCCTGTTCTCAGGGTCTGCTCCTGCCCCGAATCTCATGACCTTCTCTCAGACAGCAGGTGTCAGCTGGCCCTCAGCCCCATCACAAACATCCCCTGCTTGCTGGTGGGGGTCCCGAGAGGACCCTTCTCAGCCCACAAGGGGATACAGAGTGGTCTGGGCTGTTGCGGCAACCCGTAGCTCCTTGCACTGACCTGCCCAACGATGAATGCATGACCCAAATCTGGTATGGGCTCTACAGAAGACATCCGCTGGGAGTGTCTGAGAAAGGTTCTCCTCCTGAAGGAAAGGGGCACACTGGATAAGGCCCTCCTTTCTCTGCTGGACACTGCCCTGTCCACCCTCAGGCTCAAACGGGCATGCCGGGAGCCCAGGGGGAGCCTGTCAGGACCTGGGGTTCTCGACGGGACACTGGACCCACCTGCCCGGTGCCGCTTTGTGTGAGGTCATAACCCCTCCTGACTCCACGTGCTTTCAGGACCTCGTGGCCCCTGCAGCTCAGAGCGTCCTCAGGGGAACAGACTGCTCCCTTCTCAACGAGTGCACACTTTAGGTCACACTCCACTAGTTTACATTTTAGGATCTGTTCTTGGCACCAGTTTTCAAATAGCCACAGAAACTGACTCTCCTTGGCTCTTTTAACCTCACGGTAGGCTCATTAGAGGACACAACAGAGCCACAGAGCCTCCAGGATGACCAGAAAGCCAAGGCTTGGGTTTGGCACCAGGACTGTAGCCCGATGGTGCTCCAGACAGATGGGGCACATGCTGTGTGTACACCGCCTGGAGCAGGCTACCCCATGGGCCCTGGGCATCCGGCACCCACCTCAGGGGCCTGGGCTGCAGGGGCTGCCGGGAAGCCAGCCAGTGGTGAGGAGGAGGCTGTCGCCAGACTGTGCGGATGCAGGACAGCCTGTGCGCCGTGGTCACGGCTGCTGTGTGTCTAAGGCGCTATACACACAGACCAACTCCAGCAGGGCAGTGGCTGTGCCAGAGGGCACGGCGGGTGACAGGGCCAGCACGGACCGCAGTCCTTGTGAGAAACCTGCCTGCCCTGCAGGCATCCCAGGAGGACCAGGGCCAGCGCTCCCACACCCCGCCTCCTCACTCTCACTGCCCAGAGCAGGCAGACACCTCAGCCGACCCTGCACCCAGCCCCTGCCCCAGGCGACTCAGGTGAAGCTCCTCAGGGCAAATGTGGGCAAAGCGGCTAACTGTGCGAGGACACGCAGGGCCAAGTCAGGGACATGAGCCCAGCGGGAAGAGGGCTGTGCCCACAGACGCTGCCTGGTGGTGACTCCACACGGAGGCCACCCTGTTACATTCCCATTACCTGTCCGAGAAATGCCTGGGCCAGGGACACTGCGGGCTGGTCGAAAAACTCTGATCCCAGGCGAGCAGGACGTCCCTCTGGGCTTGAGAAATAGATGCTGCGCATGGGGCCCAGGGTTGCAGGCGGCCCCAGGTGCATCTCCTTGGGGGAAGGCATCTGGGTCCCGTCTGATGGGCTCTGATGCCGCTTGGCCTCCAATGCTCGCTGCTTTTTCTGCCCCATTGTGCAGGAAAGCTGAAATGGGAAAGGACAAAATCGTCTGGGGAGGACAGATGGTTGTTCAGTGAAGTCAGGAGCTCAAGGACTCATTCAACTGCCTGCCTGTCCACCTCCTCATCTGCAAAACGGGGGCAACCAGCTGCAGACGATGCCACACCTGACATGTTCCGCCCAGGCAGGGGCCCGGAGGCCTTGGGAAATGACCGCACGTAAAGGCAGTGACAAGGCAGCCGCTCTGCCCCGTGAGCTGTCTGTACGCAGCACTTACACAGCTCAGTGGCAGAGGCTTCAGGGCCTGAGGAGGGGACAGTGGCACCCAGGCCTGGGTCAGGGCTGGTCCCTATTGACTGCCACTCATCACGTGGTCCCCAAGTGGACTTCTGAGCTTCTGAACCCTTGGCACCCGACCCTGACCAGGAACTTTGTCAGCTGTGACCCACTGGAGCCTTGGCCGAGGAACAGACTGGGGCGTCAAGTCATCCACACCCCTTCCCCACGTCAGCAGGACTCCTGCTGTGCCTGACCCCTCCTACAAGGGCCCAGAAGGCCTGACACCCTCGTGGGTGAGCACCAGGTTGCCCATCTCCTTGGCTCAGAACAGCCCTGATGAGTCCCCAGCTGTCCTGTGGCTCGTGACTCAGGATGTCAGAATAAGAAGTGAATCAAAGGTGAGGTCCCAGGAGTGATGAGGCTCCACCGAGACCAGCACACCGTCTGCCTCCCAGCTGCTGCTGCAGGGCTGGGAACCTGACCACACACCCTCAGTCATTCTGGGACCAGCCAGTCTCCCAGGGAAGACCCAGATGAGCACTGGGGCCTGGACACCCTCCTCGGGTCGATTCCAGTGCCTCCCTGGCATGCGACAGACCCATCCTCTTTAATGTAAGTGCTGACACTGTATGTTGTCGGAGCCACTGGTCAGCTGAGAACGGACACTGATGTGACCGCAACTGCAGCCTTGCCCATCTTCCGACACCGAGCGTGGCCCCGCTCCTCAGCCCAGGTGTGGCTCCCGGCCTGCCTGAGGCTCCGGGCTGACTCTGGATCTCTGCCCTGACCCACCCTGGGCGGTGGGGGCTCATACAGCTGCTCCGGGAGTGAGGCTCAGAGAGGCCTCGGTTCAGATCCTCAGGCTAAGGAGAGAGGTGAGCCTGCTGTTGCACCCAGGAGTGACGGCTGCCCCAGAAAGTGACTTAATGTTTGTGCCTCTGTTTCACTTGCAGATAGGGAACTAACGTCACACGGGGTGGTTCTGAGAATAAAATGAGAAGCCGGGGAAGTACTCAGCCAGCCTACAGCCAGCACTCACTAGTGTTAGGAAGAAACACACTCACCAGAGCCCCTCTGGGCAAAACTTGGGAGGAGGGTCTCTTGCCAGGCTGGGCCTCCCCAGGGGAGGGCAGGAAACAGCCCAAGAAACCTGCCCTCCGTCAAAGCCTGGGCGAACAGGGTCATCCCTGTACAGAGTGTTCATCCTTCTTGGACACGCACTGGAGGGAAGGCTGTGCGGAAGTAGCCTCTCGGGCCAACCGGCCGGTCACGTCTGCGGCAGGCGGTCTCCGGGCAGGGGCCATGTGAGCCGAGCCGTGTGCCCAGCATGTAACCAGGCAACCGGCTCGGGCTCTCCTTCCTGGAGGCCTCGGGCTGGGCCTCGACTCTGCTGATGGCAAATGGAGCGGCCGAGCGGGTCCGACCCCGCCGGCAGGGCTCATGTAGAGACTGCACACGCAGAGGGGCGGCCCGGGAGCACGTTACTAGCTCCCACTCAGGGCTCATCGCGGTGGGGCTGAGACTCCGGGGAGGGTCTCAGCCCAGAGCCTGTCCTTCAGCCGTGCGGCCTCGGAGGGACGCGCTCCCGGGGCGAGCACTCACCTGGGCCCCGCGACCTGCAGGCTTCCGGGGGCTCTGCCGCGGCTCCAGACCCGTCGGCGCGGAGCCCACCCAGGAGCCCACCCGGAAGCACCGCCCGGTCCGGGGGTGGAGCCGGCGCCTGCGCGGAGGAGGGCGGAAGGCCG
>SJYC01093598.1:0-45336 GCA_006408675.1 Madoqua kirkii | reverse complement strand
GCGGGGGGGAGCGGGGCGGGGCGGGCGCCGGCACGGGTCCGCCTCGGCGAGGGTGGGGGCCGGCCTGGGGACCGGTGTTTCCCGCTGGCGCCCCTGCCTGGCGCCCCACCTCCCATCTTGGACGAAGCCTGCGGCTGCTGGAACGCTTGCAGTGTGAGGGGGGCCAGGCAGCTGGGGTGAAGTGGAGCCCCGGGCCCCTCACCTCTCCCAGTGGCATGCTCCCTCTCCCTCTGCCACACTTGAACCCTAGTCCAGCCTGCTCCCGGCAGCCGCAGAATGCACTCCTCCACCAGCTGGAGCTCAGACCTCCAAGAGGCCTGGTCTCTTAGGAGCCTTGACTGGGCCCTGGCTGGAGGTGTGGTGGTTTTGGGGTGCACGTGGAGTGTGCCTGAGGGAGGGGGCATGGGAGCCCTGGTCCTTGAAACATGCCTTCCTGGACTGTGAACGCGCATTACCTAGGGGGCATCTGGGTGGAGAGGATAGACTGGATGAGGGAGTGAGCCAGGAAGACTTTGTCCAGGAGGTGGGCCCAGGCCTTTCTGGAAGCGCCCCCACCCCAAACACTTACAGATGGGTCCCAGGACACTGTCTCAGCAGTGGGGCCCCCACCCCTCCCACCACCTAAGGATGCTGAGAGGAGCCTGCACAGTTCTGGGGGTGAGCGGGCTGGAGTGGAATGAGGCCAGCAGGAGGGCTGTGGGACCCCTGATCACCCTTCCTGCAGGGCAGCGGCTGGGGGCGCTGTGAGGTGCGTCACTGCCCTCTGGGGCAGCATGGGGAGCAGCTCTGCCCTGGAGCGTGTTCTGAGCTCTCTGACAGCGTCACCCTGGCCCTGTGAGGAGCACCCCCGGGGCCTTGAGTAGCCGCTGGGCAGAGGATTGTGTGGGGGTGGGGGGAGGTACCAGGGCCTGTGACAGGCCAGGATGTGCATGGCGCCTGGTCAGCGAGTCCAGCTGGGAGAGCCCTGGTCTCCAGCTCCTCCTCCTCAGACCAGCCCAGGGGCTCAGCTCCAGCGCAGGCCCAGCCCTGGCCCAGCTGTGCACTCCCACCTCGCAGGGGCCCCACGAGGACTTCCTGCGGAGGGAGGGGCAGCCTTGCAGCGCCTGCTGGAAGCCTCCCAGCTGTGGCACTGAGGGCTGCTTCCTTCCGGGGGTGGGCAGTGTGTCGTCAGTGGGAACTTGTGAGGCAGGCCTGGATGTGACTCCCACCCTTCTTCCTTCTTCACCCGCTGCATCCTTTATGCCCGAACAATGCCCCCCTCTTCCGGCCTTCCTGTGTGCCCAGCCTCCCTCCCCCTGCCCTGAGGCAAGCTGAGGCCGCAGTTGGGCCCATCCCCCTGGGGGGGCCAGGGGGACGGTGGCTGCTGTTTTGGATTCGTTTTCAATTTCACGAATGGTGCATGGACCTTGTAGAAATCTGGGGAGTTCACACATTCCTTCCGGGTGTCTTATCCCCAACTTGAAGACTAAGAGAGGTTTGGAGGGCAGCCCAGAAGGAGGAGACGGGGCTGGAGCCAGCAGCCCCTTCTCCAGATGTTCAGCCCAAGTGCAGGGCCTTGCACAACCTCTGCCCTCTCCCGCCCCAGCCCGGCACCCCCCCTCACCCCCCTCCCGCTTCCTGCTTTGTGGTCTGAGGCTCCACCGCAGACAGGAAGTGGTGAGGTGGTGGGCTGCGTGGTCCCACTGTGGCCTATAGGGCGGGTGGTGGGCTGGCCGGGGTGAGAAGTGGGTGCTCAGCAGGAGAACGAGACTAGGACCTTCTCTGTCCCCAGTGTGCCTGCCTGCTGGGCTGGGAGAGGCTCCTTGGCGGAAGCCCTCTGTGCTCTGAAAGGGGTTGGTGCCCAGGGGAGCTGCCTGTGCCCTGGAGGGAATGGCGGTCCCTGAGCCTTGAAAGGACAGTGGCTCCACGAGCTCCCACCCAGCACACTGCTCGTGGGCCTTCTCTCTGTGCCTCTGTGCAGGGCAGCAAATGCTGCCAGAGGGGCCGCGCTGTCCCTGAGGCTGCAGCTGGGCCACCTCGGGCGGGGGCCTCTGTGGCCGTCGGGCCCGGGGCACTCAGACGGCATGGGCAGCCCCGGGCCACGTTGCCCCTTCCTGGGGCTCTGCTGCCAATGCTGCCCCCCAGGAGCCGGGTGCTCAGGGGCCCCTTGCCCGGCCCCGAGACGTGGGGAGGGGCAGCTGCCTCAAATAGCCAGTGACTTCAAGCCCCTGGCTGGCCTGGCCCACTGCTGCCTCTTCCCCAAATAGCCAGGGGCTGGTCCTGAGCTCATGCAGGCCCCCAAAGTTCAGGCGGGTGTGCTGAGCTAACCCCTAATGGCTGGTAGGGGTGCCTCTCAGTGGTTGGGCCCCCACCCTCTCAGGTCCTACAGCCGTCCGCAGGAAGGGAGTGGTCCAGACACCGGCCCGGCCCGTCACCTGCACACATCCAAGGCAGCTGCAGTGGATTCCTCCTTCCAGGGCCTTAGAAAACATGCAAGAGGAACTGGGAGCTGGGCCTCCGTGTCAGGAGCGCCTCCGTCAGAGCACAGGGCAGTGAGGCTGGGCACGTATCCCTGTGGCCGGGGTCCGGGCCTCTGCTCACACTGTCCTTCTGGTGTTAGGGTCCTGTTCAGGAGGCCTGGTGGGCTGAGAACCTGTGGACTCCTGGGCTCGCCTGCCAGGGTGGACGTGGCAGCCACACCTGTGAGGGGCAAGGGCCTGCAGCAGAGGCTGCTTGGGGTCTCACGGGCGTGGGCACAGAGAGGGTCCCGTGGAGGCAGCCCAAAGGAAGCAGGAGGGGGCCACCCTCCTGGGAAGGCAGCTTGCACCCACCGAGGACGGCTTGAGGTGGTGCTGGCTGGGGTGGGAGTGCTGCGGCGGGACGGACTAGGGGGTGGGCCCAGGCCCAGCTGAGGGCCTGCTCTGGCCGAGCTCCTGGCCGCTGGGAGCGAGAGTCTGGGTCACGGAAGGGTTCTGGATGCCCTGCAGCACCTGCTGAAGGGAGACCTGTCAGACTGGACGCCCGGCCTTGGAAAGCGCTGGACGTGAGCCCAGGCACTGGGCTCCAGAGAGGACACCACCAGCTCCGGCCCTGGCAGCCAGGCTGGGCATTCAGGTAGACAGGGCAGGCTTACTCCCGGCAGGGTGAGGAATGCCAGGCGTGGAGAGACTGTCCTTTCTCTGGCTGGGAGCCTTGTCCGGACGGAGAGGTGGTGTAGCCAAGGTTCTTGGGTTCTTGGAGGACCCTCCTGTAGCCCCTCCGAAGCTCTCATTGTCTCCTTCAACCCAAGACTTGTGTTGATGTCCCCCAGTTCACAAAGAACCCAGAGTGTGCAGACACCGTGCACACTGCAGTGTGGACAGGCAGGCAGGCAGAGGCTTCAGTCCCTCTCCAGGCTCCAGTGACCAACCGCAACTTGTCCACTTTCTTTTCTGTGTGGCCAAGGACCAGGGCACTGTCTGAAGCCTTGCCCTGGGCTTAGCTTACTGACCTGACCGTGGCAGCTCCTCTGTTCAGAGAGGACCACTGCCTCCTGGTCCCAGGCCAGCAAAGGGCCCCTGAAGACACACGGGGCCTCTGAAGCTGGAGGGGCTAGGCCCGTGTGCCTCAGAAATCTGCACCTAGTGGGAGGGTCTTTAGGACCCCTGGTCCTGGGTTTGCTTCTGAGGAAGCCTGTGCCCCTCCTCCACGCGTGGCTCCTGGTTAGCCAGGCCCATTCCAGGGTCTGTCTCTGGTGGCTGTGTCAGGAGAGAGGGACGCAGGCAGACTCCCCGCAGCAGCCTCAGCCAGCGGGCTACCTTGTGTCCAGCTCAGGGCAGCGGAGATGGGCCTTGGTCGGCAGGTGAGCTCTAAGACAGGGAGAGCAGGCAGTGGGTGCTGCCGCCTCTGCTGTGGGGCTCCAACCTGACCGAGGCGCCTGCTGGGGGGCCAGGCTCCAGAGGGCGGGGAGCATGGGCCCCTGGAGGAGGTCACTGCTCCTATCCTGCCTTTGGTTTGAGTGCAGCTGAGTGTAAGTAGGCATCAGTGGTTGTGTTCACGTGTGTAAGTGTGCAAGTGAGCATGGAAGTGTTACAGTTGCATATGCATAGGTGTGGGTACAGGCGTGAGTGAAGGAATCCGGGGGCAAACCTGCATGTGAGCGGGTATGTTGTAGAAACTAGCAATTGAGAAACCAAGCGACAGTCGGAGAGTTGGAGAACTTGGGTTTATTCTGCCGCAGGCCCAGAGGAGTTAGCACACAAGCTCCGAGCCGCGACTGTGTACGGTTCCTTTATTCGGTCCCATTTCCAGGTCTGCGTTCTGTAGTCTGTTGGATACTTTGGGCGCTCAGGATGGGGAGGGGGTGGGGGACTGCCTGCTGTTTACACAGACAAGCATAGTTAAGGTTACAGGGGCTAGACAATTGCAAAAGCAGGGGCAAGAGTGAGTGAGATGTTTCAGTTCCTAGAATTGTACGTTTCCATTTTCCCCAAAACCAGCTGATCTAGATGATCTAGACTATGCAAGAGGCAAGCTGAGTTACAGAAGCAGAGCGTGTGTGTTTAAGTGCATGAAAGCAGGGGTATGTGTGTGCCAGTGAGGCTCCGAGGGACTTAGTGAGAGACTTGGCAGCCCGGCCTTGGAGGAGGCTGGGGGTTTGGGTCCCTGTAGATACAGGGCTGTCTCCCAGACTCTCCACTCTGCAAACACAAGTCAAATCATCTGCTAAGGTCAGGACTCACTCCGGGTCCGGGAGCGGGTGAGGCTGACCATCAGATTCGGTCCAGCTGGGCCACCAGGTCCTCCTGCCCCGACCAAGGCGCTTTCGACCCCCAGCCAGAGGTGTCCGCGCCGCCCTCCCGGAGGAGGTGGCTCTGGCGGGGCGGGCCGCGCGCATTCCTGAGCCCTGAGTCACGCGGCCGCCCCCTTCAGCCGGGCCCGCCCCCGGCGCGCACGCCCCTCGCTCCATGGCATTCCCGGGCAGACGGGCGGGCGGGGACTCGGCGCGGGCGCCCTCGGGCCGGCGGCTGCAGCCCCTCCCCGCAGCCCTCAGGATTCCCGGGACCCCCGGCGCTGGCGGCAGCGGTGAGTGAGCGCGCCGGGCGGGGCTGCACGCGGGGCGCGGGCCGGGTGGGTCCCGAGACGGCGTCCGCAGCGCCAGGGCCGGTCCCCAGCCCTACGCCGCTGGAGCTGCTCAGAGCGGCGGGAGTCTGGCCGCATCCCGGCTTGGAGGAGTCTCCGCCCGAGACGGCCGGACTTTCCTGCCCGGAGTTTCCCGAGCCGCGCAAGGAGGAGGCGGCCCAGCCCCGGATTCCTAACTCGGCGGACCGCAAAAATAGCCCGTGGCCGGATTAGCGCGTCCGGGCGGCGGCCTGACCCGGCCGGACAGCTCGGCTCCAGCCCCCGCCCGACAGCTGAGGGTCCGGGCAGCGGGAGGGCTCGGGGTCCGGGTGTCCCCAGGCGCTTCTGAGCTGTACCCTACCCCCGCCCTTTGCGCTTTCCTGCTGGCCTCCACCAGTGGGTGGTGTCTCAAGTCGAAACTCCAGCTCGAGGGTGGGCCTTCTGGGTGGGACTTCTCCGGATCGTTGCTGTCCTAGCCGTCCTCCCTGGGGATGGAACTAACTTCCGCAATAGCAGTAGCTGTGAACCTGGGGTTTGGGGAGGGACTAGCCCACCTTCAGCTTCACAATCCTGCCTCTCAACATGGGAAGCTGCCGGGTGTCTTCCTACCTTGTGCTCAGTGGCCAAGAGGACCAGGCCAGGGCCTGAGCCTGTGGCCACTACCCCGTACTGGGAAGCAGGCCGTCTCCTGGCTGGGGAGATGCTGGATCCCAGGTGCTCAAGACCCTGGGTTGGGGGGCCTGGCTGTTCGCCCTGCTGGGGGCCCACCTGTCTCTGACCAGAGTTTCTCCTTGCGGGTGCACAGTTTGGGGGTGTGTATCTGTGTGTCCGGGTGAGCAAGGTCTGGATTGGGAGGCCCTAGCCCTGTGTTGGGAAAGGTCCCCCAACCCCCACTGGGGACTTCCTGGCAGACAAGATTCAGGGATGAAACTGGCTTTTCAGGTTTGGCCCAGGTAGATGCTGGGTTCTCCCCACCCCGGTGGGGCCAGCCCCAGCCCCAGCCCCCTTCGCCCCCACCCAGAGGGTGGGACAACGCTGGACGACCCAGCAGGTGGCTGGGGCCCAAGGGTTCCCTGAGGCTGAGCCCCTGCCACCGGGTTATTTAGGACAAGCTGTGTCCTTTTCCTTGAGAAAAGCAGGGACTACCAGTAGGGCTTGTAGCGGGTGACCCTGGATGAAAGGTACCGGGGCCCCAAGCTCCCCACAGAGTGCTGACCGAAGGCCCAGACCTGGAGCACTGCGTTCACAGTCTGGACGGCAAACCATTGCCCTTGGCGGATCACCCAGGTCGTGCCTGCCTTCCCGGGGCCCCCATTAGGGTCTCTGGACTCAAGCTGCTGCGCAGGGCACCTCCTGTAGCTCATCTCCCCAGATATGAGGGGCTCCCTCTGCCTGCCCACCTCTTCCAGCTCTGGTTCCCCCACCTCGGTGTCTGTGACAGGATCTACTTTCAGCCCAAGGATCCGATTCCTTAGTAGCTGCCTGCTTTCTGGGTTGGGTGTGTGAGGGTGGCTCCCTTCTCCCTGAGTTGAGATGCTCTGGGTGGAGGTGAGGTGGCATGGGGGTCTCAGAGCGGCTGTTGGCTCCCCTAGCCTGAGGATCTCAGATGGTCTGCCCCTCCCTGGGAGCTCATGGCCCCCTCCCCAGCTCCTGGGCAGACATGGCCCAAGGCTTTGAACTGCTTGGAGGCTGGGTGACCGCAGGTGGTGACCGGCCTCTCTGAGCCTCAGTTTCCTGATCTGTAAGGTGGACGCAGAGGACCTCTGCAGGGGTTGTGACAGGTCAGCGGGGCTAGCCAATTTCAGATTTGAGGCAGGTGTGCCAGGCTTCTGCTGGCTGAAGCCTTTCTTGCTCCAGGAATAGAGCTCAGGGAGCGAGGTGTCCCCTCCTGTGGCCTCGAGGGTGTGATCCCCCAGCCGCCGTGTCCTGGGCAGGGCTGCTGAGCCCGAGGCTGTGTGGGCACTGGGAGCACATTGTGGGGTTGGCCAGGGCACTTCTGGGGCCTCTGACCGGTGACAGGCTGATCGTCTGCCCTCTGTCCAGGCCTGTTGATGGGATTTGGGTCTTTGCATTCCACAGCTTGAGGTGGGCTTGCAACCTGACTCCTGAGGTCCAGTTAGATCCCAGATTGTCACACCCAGAACCTGTTAGAGCAAATTCCCTGTCCTACCCTGGAGCTGGCTCTGTGTCACGCACGGATGGGTCCCCTGACTTTTCTGAGCCTGGTGCTTCCCGATCCCAGGGTGCATCTGCCCTGTTAGCCCCAGCTGGGTCATAGGCTTTAATTGATGGCCAGTGACCCCCTGGGCCATGTGTCTGCCAAGCCTTTGGGCAGCGCCTGGTCGTAGGGCCATGCCCCTTTCCTGCATCACCCTCACAGGGTAGTCCTCTCAGGGCGTTCTAAAGCAGGGAGTCTCCTGTGGTTCTGGTGGCGCCCTGCAGGTTCATCTGGGGTGACAGCTGGTGTGGGTGCCTGGGGCTCAGGGATCCGTTTTCCTCCTAGGGATGGCATAGGGCACCGAGCAAGCCCGGGGGCCAGGTCTCAGGTCTACCCTGCTCCCTTCTGAACCTCATATCTTCCACAGAAAAGTGGAGGGTCACTGGTGGGGGGTAAAGAGCATGAGGGCCTGCCCAGGGTCATTCCCAATAAGATGCTGGAAACAGACGAGGTCAAGACGCTCAGGGGAGCCAGCTCATTTCCGCTTTGCCAGAGCAGCACGTGGTGGAGGACCGGAGTCAAAACTCCCAAGGAGACCTGGGGCTGGGTATCAGACTCTGGGTTAAACAGGAGACTGAGGGTCAAAGATCAGGGCTCACAGTGGGAGGTCAGAGGAGCTGGCCCCTCCTGGGACCACGCGCAGGTGAGCTGGGGTCACGTCAGGGCGGGTGTCCTGGGGTCACATCGGGGCGGGTATCCTGGGGTGGGGCCATTTGCTGCAGCTGACCTTGGTGGCCGGTGGTCCCCAGGGCAGGGTCGGCCCCAAGCTTGTGGTTCTGGTCCTGAGGCTGGGCAACCCACTTGGCCCCCAGATGGCCCTGGTCAGCATTGTCCTCCAGGTGTGTGGGGCAGGCCTCAGTGCAAAAGCAAAGGCTCCAGCTTTCACCCAGCTGTGGCCTGTCCAGGCCTGGGTGGGCCGGAACCTCTCCCCCATCTCCTCCTGCTTCTTGGCTACACCTTCCCAAACTAAGCCCCTCTGAAGGGTGTCGCCCGGGCTGTCCCACGCCCCACGCTCTGATATGCTCTGCTCTTGGGCCCTCCTTGGGGAGCTCCCCACAGCCGGCAGGCGTCAGCAGCCTGCTCTTGTCTTTCTGTTTTAGTTGAAGTACAGATGACTTAAGGGCTTCCCTGGTGGCTCAGAGGGTAAAGCGTCTGCCTGCAACGCGGGAGACCAGGGTTTGATCCGTGGGTTGGGAAGATCCCCTGGAGAAGGAAATGGCAACCCACTCCAGTACCCTTGCCTGGAAAATCCCATGGATGGAGGAACTTGGTGGGCTACAGTCCATGGGGTCCCACAGAGTTGGACACGACCTCACTTTCATAGATGACTTACAACACTATATTCTTTTTAGGTCCAGCGTGTTTTTAAAAAAAATACCTTTTATTTGTTTAATTTTGACCGTGTTGCCACGTGGGCTCTGCACTGGTCGTGGCCAGCGGGGGCACTCTCCCGTTGATGTGCACCGGCTTCTCACTGCAGTGCCTGCTCTTTTTGCGGAGCATGGGCTTTTCAGAAGCTGCGGCACGTGGACTTAATTGCTCCACGGCACGTGTGGTCTTCCCAGATCAGGGATCGAACCGTTGTCTCCTGCACTGGCAGACAGAACCGTTTCTGAATCAGCTGCTGCTTCTTGAGCAGCTGTGTGTCCCAGGCTCTGCTGTGGTCCCCGGTTTTCAGAGGGGAGGGTTCAGGCTTGCTCAGGGTTACAGGTAGCAGAAGGGAGCTGGGTCAGGACCCTGTCTCAGGCCAGGCTCCCGCTCTGTCTTCCACTTCCCGGGCCCTCCTGGGCGCCTGCCCAGGACCCCCGGGGGTCATCACCAGATCAGCCATGGCTGCTCCTTGGGGGGCCTGCTCCCTCCCGCTAGCCCTCTGCCTTGCTGGTTCCTGCTTACAGTGGCCCCCAGCCCCCGCAGCGTCACCTCGCGCTCCTGAGCACCGTCCCTCCCCGCGCTTCCCTGGGCCTGTCTGGGAGTCCCTGGTAGGTCTGGGCCCAAGGAGGCGGCCGTGAGTGTCGCTGGAGTGAGTCAGATGCCGTGACCATGGCAGGCAGGCCCTCCCTGGGCTGAGGTCTCTCCCTGTGCTGGGGCAGCGGAGGGGGTTGCTGTAGGGAGACCCCCCAGGGGCCGTCTAGGAACAAGAGCCCCCTGTGTGCTTGGGGAGACCCAGACACTGAGCCACTGTCTCCTCTGGGCGGGCACCGTTCCCCCTTCTGGCCCAGATTCTTTGTCCAGCCTGGGCCTGTCCCTCCCCCATGTCCTTGGGGCCCACTGTAGAGCCACTCCCAACCCTGTCTGTGAACCCCACCCGTTTGAGGTCCAGAGTTTGGCATGGGTTGATGGGGGCGGGGGGGACTGGTCACACAGGGAAGGTCAGGCTGGGAACCCACGGCTCTGGGGGCAAGGAGCCATGTGGCATCTGGAGCGCCGTCCAGCCTCGGCCCCAGATGCAGTGGGTGCTGGTGGGAGTGGTTACCTGGAGGTCTGTGTGTCCAGGAGGGAGCTGGAGCCTTCCTCGTGAGAGGCTCTTGTGTCCGGTGGCCCTGGCTGGTGGGGGCCCCCGCCCCCTCCTACGTCCTCCCCAGTCATATGGTGGCTCCTCCCAGGCCCCAGTGAAGGGGCATCTTCAGGAATTTCCGATCACCCCACTTCATGGGGCCTGGCCCCTGTTAGCCCACACTCTGAGATGCCCAGTGGTCACTGAGCCATGGTTCTGGAGCAGGCCTGCCCTGGGCACTGTGGGCCTGGTGTGGTGGGACTGGACAGCACGGGTGTGGATGTGGTCCCAACCAAGCCAGGGGGATGCAGGCCCTGGCAGGGTGACCCTGTGGGCAGAATGTGTGGCCTGGGGGAGCCAGCTGTGAGGAGGGGCCTGGGAGGGTCACAGGTGTGGGTGGTGGTGTGCGCCCATCAGCGGGCAGGGGTTTCTGACTCTCCTGCATGGAGGGCCATCTTGTGGCATCTAGATGTTCTGGGTGTGTGTGCGGAAGCGTCTATAGGGGTCAGTCCCCAGCACCCCACCTGCGGATTCCTATCCGGACCTCGCAGTAGCTTCACCAGGAGCGTATGAGGCTATGTGAGCCATGGGGTTGGGTGGCAGGGCCAGGCTGCAGTACCAGGCCCTCAACCTGAAATGCTAAGGGGTCCTGTCTTTTCTGGCCCCTCCTCACAAGGCCCCAGGGGCGCAGCACCTTCTGAGGGGTCTGACTGCTCTGGTCTCCAGCTGGCAGCCCCAGCCCAGGAGGTGACCCAGAATGTCATCCCAGCCCTGCAGCTTCTGAGCTCCTTCTGTCTTCCCAACGTGCCCAGTACTGTCTGAGATTCCATCGCTGGTGCTTGAGACCAAGGTCCTGCACACAGGGCAGCTCACAGTCTTCCTGACCTGTGGAGGGGGCTGGCGGATGACGAGGACGGCGCCTCCCAGAATGGGAGGCCTGCTTGGCCACAGCCGTGCAAGTCTGGGCTGGGTGGTGATGTGAGTTGGACACTGAGAGTTGGTCTCCTGGTTCGGACCCCAGAGGGACCCAGTACTCAGTCAAGACGCCCTCATGTCAGACCTGCCTTCAGGTCCATAGCGAGCTGGTGGAGCCTCCAAGCAGGGTCCCTTCCCTGGTCTGTGCAGAGCCAGTAGCAGCTGCGTCTCTAGTTATGGTGCCACGCATGTGTGACCTTGGGCAAGGCCAGCCTCCCTTCCTAGGCCTCAGTTTCGCTATGCGTAAAGTCTCTCTGCATCTCTCCAGGCAGTTGAGAGGGAGGCTCGGAAGTAGAGGCTGTGTCTTGTGACCTCGGTGGGTGAGTCGCAGGCCCCGCAGGTCGGAATCTGTCGGGGTCTGGGGTGCTTTGAGAGGCTGAGAAAGTGAGAGTCTCCACAACGCCCCTGCTGCCCTTGGCTTCGTTGTGCAAGGACCCTCTCTGCTTGTTGTTGCTGAGTTGCTAAGTCATGACTCTTTGTGACTCCGTGGACTGCAGCACGCCAGGCCTCCTCGTCCTTCACTGTCTCCCGGAGTTTGCTCAAATTCATGTCTATTGAGTCAGTGATGCCATCCAATCGTCTCATCCCCTGTCACCCACTTCTCCCACCTTCAATCTTTCCCAGCATCAGGGTCTTTTCCAGTGAGTCAGCTCTTCCCATCAGGTGGCCAAAGTACTGGAGCTTCAGCTTCAGCATCTGTCCTTCCAATGAATATTCAGGACTGATTTCCTTTGGGATGGACTGGTTGGATCTCCTTGTAGTTCAAGGGGCTCTCAAGAGTCTTCCCCAGCACCACAATTCAAAAGCATCAATTTTTTAGTGCTCAAGCTTCTTTATGGTCCAATTCTCACTCTCACATCTATACATTACTCCTGGAAAAACCATAGCTTTGACTAGACGGACCTTTGTCAGCAAAGTGACGTCCCTGCTTTTTAATATGCTGTTTAGGATGGTCATAGCTTTCCTTCCAATGAGCAAGCATCTTTTAATTTCACAGCTGCAGTCACTGTCCACAGTGATTTTGGAGCCCAAGAAAATAAAATCTATCACTGTTTCCACTTTTCCCCCTTCTGTTTGCCATGAAGTGATGGGACTGGATGCCATGATCTTACTTTTTTGAATGCTGAGTTTTAAGTCAGCTTTTTCACTGTTGTCTTTAACCTTCATCAAGCGGCTCTTTAGTTCCTCTTCACATTCTGCCATAAGGGTGGTGTCATCTGCATATCTGAGGTTGTTCATATTTCTCCTGGTAGTCTTGATTCCAGCTTGTGATTCACCCAGCCCAGCATTTCGCATGATATACTTTGCATACAAGTTAAATAAGCTGGGTGACAATATGCAACCTTGACGTTCTTCTTTCCCAATTTTGAATCAGACTGTTGTTCCATGCCCAGTTCTAACTGTTGCCACTTGACCTGCATACAGATTTCTCAGGAAGCAGGTAAGGTGTTCCGGTATTCCCATCTCTTAAGAATTTTCCGGTTTGTTGTGATCCACACAAAGGTTTTAGCGTAGTCAGTGAAACAGAAGTAGATGTTTTTCTGGAGTTCCCTTGCTTTCTCTATGATCCAGTGGGTGTTGGCAATTTGATTTCTGGTTCCTCTGCCTTTTAAAAATCCGTCTTGTACGTCTCGAAGTTCCCGTACTGTTGAAACCTAGCTTGAAGGATTTTGCGTACTACCTTGCTATCCTGCAAAATGAGCCAATTGTATGGTAATTTGAACATTCTTTGGCATTGCCTTTCTTAGGGATTGGAATGAAAACTGACCTTTTCTGGTCCTGTGGCCACTGCTGAGTTTTCCAAATTGGCTGGCATATTGAGTGGTACACTTTCACAGTATCACCTTTGAGGATTTTAAATAGCTCAGCTGGAATTCTATCACCTCCACTAGCTTTGTTGGTAGTGATGCTCCCTTAAGCCCACTTACTTTACATTCTAAGATGGCTATATGTGAGTGACCACACCATCATGATTATCTGGGTCACTAAGACCTTTTTTTGTATGTTCTTTTGTGAGGCCCTTGTCGCTGCGGCGTCTCGGGGGAAATCACCCCTTCCCTCTGGACTTCGAAACGCTTTGTGTATTCTCTTCTTCTATTATATCCTTATCATTTCTCTTTTATTGTGCCTATCCTTGCATGAAATGTCCTCTTGATATCTCTAATTTTCTTGAGGTGATCTTTAGTCTTTCCCATTCTATTGTTATCCTCTTTTTTTTTTGCATTGCTTTCTTATCTCTCCTTGCTGTTCTTTGGAACTCTGCATTCGGGTGGGTATGTCTTTCCTTGTCTTGCTTGTCTTTCACTTCTCTTCTCTATTTTTTCTATATACTTTCCTCAGACAACCACTTTGCCTTCATGCATTTCTTTTTCTTTGGGATGGTTTTGATTACAGCTGTACAATGTTGTACAATGTTGTTTGATTACTTCTGTACAGTGTTACAAACCTCTGTCCATAGTTCTTCAGGCAGTCTGTCTATCAGATATAATTCCTTGAATCTGTTTGTCACTTTCACTGTATAATCATAAGGGATTTTATTTATGTCATATTTGAATGGCCTAGTGGTTTTCCCTGCTCTCTTTAATTTCAGCCTGAATTTTGCAATAAAGAGCTCATGATCTGAGTCACAGTCAGCTCCAGGTCTTGTTTTTGCTGACTGTATAGAGCTTCTCTGTCTTCGGCTGCAAAGAACATAATCAGTCTGATTTCGATGCTTCCCACCTGGTGATGTCCATGTGTAGAGTGTTTCCAGGCCCTGTGGTTCTTCTCCAGGGCCAGGGAAGCAGACCTGCCCGAAAAGTGCTGTTTGGGAAAAGGGAAGTAAGTGCCAAGGAGCCCTGCTTATGTGGCTACTGCCTCATGGTCCCATGGCTAGGCTGGGGTGGACCAAATCAAGCCCTCAGCTCTGGGTCCTGGGCTCTGCCCCTGTGCCCAAGGGATATGGGGCTTAGGGTCAGTTCAGTTGCTGTCATGTCCGACTCTTTATGATCCCATGAACTGCAGCATGCCAGGCCTCCCTGTCCTTCACCAACTCCTGGAGCTTGCTCAAACTCACGTCCATTGAGTTGGTGATGCCATCCAACCATCTCATCCTCTGTCATCTCCTTTTCCCGCCTTCAATCTTTCCTAGCATCAGAGTCTTTTCTAATGAGTCAGCTCGTTCCATCAGGTGGTAAAAGTAACGGGGTTTCAGCTTCAGCATCAGTCTTTCCAATGAATATTCAGGCCTGGTTTCATTTAGGATGGACTGGTTGGATCTCCCTGCAGTCCAAGGGGCTCTCAAGAGTCTTCTCCAACAAGAGTTCAAAAGCATCAGTTCTTTGGCACTTAGCTTTATGGTCCAACTCTCACATTCATACATGACTACTGGAAAAACCATAGCTTTGACTAGATGGATCTTTGTCAGCAAAGTAACGTCTGCTTTTTAATATGCTGTCTAGGTTTGTCATAGCTTTTTTTCCAAGGAGCAAGCATCTTTTAATTTCATGGCTGCAGTCACCATCTGCAGTGATTTTGGAGCCCCAAAAATAAAGTCTGTCACTGTTTCCATTGTTTCCCCCTTCTATTTGCCATGAAGTGATGGGACCAAATGCCATGATCTTTGTTTTTGGAATGTTGAGTTTTAAGCCAACTTTTTCACTCTCTTCTTTCACTTTCATCAAGAGGCTCTTTAGTTCTTCACTTTCTCCCATAAGGGTGGTGTCATCTGCATACCTGAGGTTATTGATATTTCTCTCGGCAATCTTGATTCCAGCTTGTGCTTCATCCAGCTTGGCATTTTGCATATGTACTCTGCATGTAAGTTAAATAAGCAGGGTGACAATATACAGCCTTGAGGTACTCCTTTTCCTGTTTGGAACCAGTCCGTTGTTCCATGTCCAGTTCTGTTGCTTCTTGACCTGCCTATAGATTTCTCAGGAGGCAGATAAGGTGGTCTGGTATTTCCATTGCTTGAAGAATTTTCCAGTTTGTGAGTAGAATACTACTCACTCCAGTATTCTTAGACTTCCCTTGTGGCCCAGCTGGTAAAGTATCTGCCTGCGATGTGGAAGACCTGGGTTTGATCCCCAGGTTGGGAAGATCTCCTGGAGAAGAGAAAGGCTACCCACTCTAGTATTCTGGCCTAGAAAACTCCATGGACGATATAGTTCATGGGGTCACAGAGTTGGACACGACTGAGGGACTTTCACTTTGAGCATTCTTTGGCATTGCCTTTCTTTGGGATTAGAATGAAAACTGACCTTTTCCAGTCCTAGGCCACTCTGAGTTTTCCAAATTGGCTGGTATATTGAGTGCAGCACTTTAACAGCATCATTTTTAGGGCTTGAAATAGCTCCACTGGAATTCCATCCCCTCCACTAGCTTTGTTGTTCGTAGGTGCTTAGGGTGGTGCTGAGCAAAACGCGAGGGCAAGTGCTAGCTGCTCAGTCGTGTCTGATCCTTTGCAACTCCATGGATTGTACCCTGCCAGGTTCCTCTATCCATAGAAAGATTCTCCAGGCAAGAAGACTGAAGTGGGTAGCCATTTCCTGCTCCAGGGGAATCTTCCCATCCAGGGTTCGAACCCTGGCCTTCCTGCCTTGTGGCAGATTCTGTATGGTCTGAGCCCCCAGGGAGCGTCTTTGCTAAAGTTTCTTGGTATGTGGCGCCCCCCGGTGGTGACAGCAGTGCTTCCCCTAGGTGGTTTTCAGGAGGTCCCTTGGCTTCCCAGCTGGTGCTAGTGGTAAAGAGCTCCTCTGCCAGTGAAGGAGATTTAAGAGGCGTGGGTTCAGTCCCCAGGCTGGGAAGATTCCCAGGAGGAGGGCACAGCAACCCACTCCAGTATGCCTGGAGAATCCCATGGAAAGAGGAACCTGGCTCCTTACAGCCCATAGGGTCACAAAGAGACACCAAAGCGACTTGGCGTTCAGGCGGGCACCTGGCTGTGGGCACCCTCAGCCTCTGGGAAACCAGGTGGTCGCGCCTCAGAGAGAGGGAGGGCCCCTGCACCCTGTCATGGACGTAGTGGGCCCTCTGTCTCTGGAGCAGCTGTCGTGGTGGCTAGGAGACTGAAGTCCACGCTTGGATTCGCCCCGTGTACAGACCAGGCTGGCTTCTCGGCCCTCGCGCTTCCTCGCGTTTCTGCCCTGGCCATCCCCTGTGTGGGGAGCAGCCTGCCCGCGGCCGTGCTCTCTGGATCACGCTGAGAGTCTTTACTCTGACTTAAGGCTTCTTCTTACACCAGATAAAAGGCTCTGTGTCACAGCCCTCACAGGCAGGCAGTTGCCACATGCTGCTTTATCCTCATCACACTCTGCAACCTTTAGCGCAGTGTATGTCCACCTGGGCTTCCTGTCTGTCTGGACTCCAAGCTCCAGCAATGCAGGAACTTTGTTTTGGATTCCTCTTTTCTCTACCAGTGAGTCCTGAGCACCTGTGAGTGGCTCATGGTGGGTCCTGAACGTTTGTCACATTAAAGTCTGTTGTCTGGGGACCCAGTGTGTGCCCGGTGGTGTTTTGAGACATTGGAGACAGACAGTGAGCCTGTGGGTGCTAAGCTGTGCTGGGGCTGTCTCTTCTGATTATCCCTGCCTCTCCCTCCTCCCGGTCCTGGGCCTGGGGGCCCGCAGAGACCTGTCCGTGTTGTGTTTTAGCTGGTCGCATGGCTTTGGGATCTCTGTTCCCCGACCTGAGATTGAACCCAGGCCCACAGCAGTATTAAAGCGCTATGTCCTAACCCCAGGCCCGCCTAGTCTGCCTGAACCATGGGCGAGGCCCGCAGGGACAGCAGCAGCAGCCTGCAGCACAAGAAGCCGCCGTGGCTGAAGCTGGACATCCCGGCCGTGGTGCCCCCGGCAGCAGAGGAGCCCAGCTTCCTGCAGGTAGGCCCTGGGCAGCGGGGGCTGTGGGTCCAGCCCGTCCAGCGCCCTCACCGGGACCCCGTTGCCCAGCCCTTGAGACGCCAGGCGTTCCTGCGGAGCGTGAGCATGCCGGCTGAGCCCGCCCGCGTCCCTTCACCCCACCAGGAGCCCCGGCGGCCGGCGCTACAGCGCCAGATGTCCATCACACAGACTATCCGCAGGTACTGAGCTGTCCTGGCTGCTCGGGGAGGGCAGGGCCCTCGGGCAGAGGCAGCACACAGGGTCCCTTCGGGCCGCAGGGCTGGGAGCGGGGCAGGGGCCTTCTCGATCCTGCATCCTCGCTCCCCTGCTCTGGGGCCGGCTGCCGTTGCCTGCCTCTTTTTCTGCCCCCAGCACCTTCTCTTTCCTCTCTGTCTCCCCACCCAACACTCTGGCCCTGGACAGCCGCCGAGTGTGCTCTGGGCGTGTCCACACTCTGCCTCCGTCGGGCCCCCCGCTGCCCGCAGGGCCCTCCCGCAGCACCCGTCTCTCTCGGTCCCTGCTCAGGTACCGTGGGCAGGGCAGGCGTGTGCTGGCGCCCGCGAGCGTGAGCATGGCTTGTGCGCCTCCGGAGCTGCCAGTGTTGCTGGTGTCCCCGGGGCTCCTGACAGCAGGCGCAGCAGCGTTTCTGCTTGCATGTCTGAGGGCTGTGGGCAGCCTGCCTGGGGCGGTGGCACCCGCTTCCTGGGTTCTGCCGTGTGCCAGGCCCAGTTGCTGCACGTGGCCATGCTCTGGCTGGCTGAACTCTGACCTCCGTCCAGCCTCAGTGTCTCTCCAGAATCCTCGCCTCAAGGATGGCGAGAGGGCTTGTGTGAAACACTCACCTGTTTCACCCAGGCCTCCGTCTCTGGTGGCAGTTTGGAGTTGGCTCACTGTGTGGGGGTGGCCAGGGCCAGAACCCTCTTCTCTCCTTGATCAGCCACAGCCCACCTGGGCCCCTGGAGGGTCTGGAGGCCTGCGGCAGGCATGCATAGGGGGAGCTCCTCTGAGACCCGGGCTGGGGGAGGGGACAACCGGGCACCCTCGCTGAGCTCCTCCCCTGGCAGGGGCACGGCCGACTGGTTTGGAGTGAGCAAGGACAGTGACAGCACCCAGAAGTGGCAGCGCAAGAGCATCCGCCACTGCAGCCAGCGCTACGGGAAGCTGAAGCCCCAGGTCATCCGTGAGCTAGACCTGCCTAGCCAGGACAATGTGTCGCTGACCAGCACCGAGACACCACCTCCTCTGTACGTGGGGCCGTGCCAGCTGGGCATGCAGAAGGTACGCCCTCCCTTGGGCCCCTCACTCGGTTCCTCTGGGCTGGGCCGGGGACACGGCCAGCCTGAGCAAAGGTGGTCCCTGAGAGCTCCTGGATTCGGATGGTGGTTGGATGCTCCTGTAAAGGCACCTAAGACGCTCTCTGGGATGAGGGGCTCCTGAGGGAACACAGGGACCTGGGACTGAGCCTTGGCCAGCGTCTGGACTGGGAGCATCGCGGGATGGACAGCACTGTAACACAAACGCAGGCGGAGAGGGGGTCCTGGGTGCACTGGGCTGCGGCAGAACCCACTCAGCTGTCCAGGGGCCTGCTGGGTGGGGGGCTGAGCAGCAGCTGTGTTCTCCACAGTGGGGTCTGGGGTGGGGAAGGAGCCCCCTTGGCCAGACCAGCCCCAACTCTGGCATCTCCTCCCTTCCTCCAGATCGTAGACCCCCTGGCCCGGGGCCGGGCATTCCGCTTGGCGGATGATGCCGCCGACGGCCCGAGCGCCCCGCACACGCCCGTCACGCCGGGTGCCGCCTCCCTCTGCTCCTTCTCCAGCTCCGCTCCGGTTTCAACCGGCTCCCGCGGCGGCGCAAGCGCGAGTCGGTGGCCAAGATGAGCTTCCGGGCAGCTGCTGCGCTGGTGAAGGTGGGTGCAGGGGCCCAGGTGGGGTTTGGGGGCGAGTCGGTTGCACGGAGCCGCGCTGTTACTCCCTTGCCGGCAGGGTCGCTCGGTTAGGGATGGCACGTTACGCCGCGCCCAGCGCCGAAGCTTCACTCCTGCCAGCTTCCTGGAGGAGGACACCGCTGACTTCCCTGACGAGCTGGACACGTCCTTCTTTGCCCGGGTAAGAGCCTGGCGCCATCACCCTGACCACTCTGCCTAAGCTTCCCACGCTGACCGCGCGTGTTTGCTCAGGAAGGTGTCCTCCACGAGGAGCTGTCCACTTACCCGGACGAGGTGTTCGAGTCCCCATCGGAGGCCGCGCTTAAAGACTGGGAGAGAGCCCCAGAGCAGGTGGACCTCACGGGCGGCGCCCTGGACCGCAGCGAGCTGGAACGCAGCCACCTGATGCTGTGAGTTCCTCTCGGCGGGCTCCGTGGGGGAAACACCCCCTGGCTGTCCGGAGCAGCTGCTCCAAGGCCTGACACCCAAGAGGACCCCCGGGGGGCGGGGCGAGGTCATCTCATGGACTGGGAACCCAGCTTGGCAACTAGGTTTGGGGGCCCCAGGACTGGGCACCATTCAAATTGGGCTGCTCATCCCTGGAGGAGGATGGCAGTCCCAGAGCCCACAGCCTGGAGAGGATCCAGCGGGCGAGGAGGTGGCGTCGTTAACACTCAGATGTAGATCTGACCCCACTTGCCTGCCATCCCGGGAGTGGCTCGGGCCGCTCTGCTTCTGCTCTGCGGGGCTGACTTCAGCCTGTTACACATGGGAGCAGAACAGATTTGGTGGGTCGTCCTGGCCCCGTCGGGGATGGACTGCAGCGTGTGGGGGCTCTGAGGCTGGTGGTGACAGTGCCCCCCCTCCCCAGGCCCCTGGAACGTGGCTGGCGCAAGCAGAAGGAGGGCGGCTCAGCGGCCCCGCAGCCCAAGGTGCGGCTGCGGCAGGAGGTGGTGAGCACGGCGGGGCAGCGGCGGGGCCAGCGCATTGCGATGCCGGTGCGCAAGTTGTTTGCCAGGGAGAAGCGGCCATACGGGCTGGGCATGGTGGGCCGGCTAACCAACCGCACTTACCGCAAGCGAATCGACAGCTATGTCAAACGCCAGATTGAGGACATGGACGACCACAGGTAGGCCACGAGGGGAGGGGTTTAGGGCAGGCATGGCTCCGGGGCGGGCCGGGCGCTCCAGGTTGGGGATGGCGCCTCCGCTGACGCTTTGCCCCGCAGGCCCTTCTTCACCTACTGGCTCACCTTCGTGCACTCGCTCGTCACCATTCTAGCCGTGTGCATCTATGGCGTGGCGCCCGTGGGATTTTCACAGCACGAGACCGTAGACTCGGTGAGCCCCGGCGCCCTCCGGGTGCCCTCCTGGCCCCGCCCTACGAAGTCTGGGCTCCCCTCCGCCCACTCTGACGGGAGGGGGCGCGACCAAGCTCTGTCTTATCTTTCTCTCCACCTCCCAGGTACTGCGCAACCGTGGGGTCTACGAGAATGTCAAGTACGTGCAACAGGAGAACTTCTGGATCGGGCCCAGCTCGGTGAGGGCAGGGCGGGGCCCGGTGAGGGCGGGGCGGGGCGGGGCCTGTCTCTTATACACATTAGCTGCGCACCGTACTCCCCGCAGGAGGCCCTCATTCATCTGGGTGCCAAGTTCTCGCCGTGCATGCGCCAGGACCCGCAGGTGCATAGTTTCATCCTTGCTGCGCGCGAGCGCGAGAAGCACTCGGCCTGCTGCGTGCGTAACGACCGGTCAGGCTGCGTGCAGACCTCGGAGGAGGAGTGCTCCGTGAGTGCCCGCCCGAAGCTCAGCCCGCACCCTTGTCTGCACCTCCTTTCCTTGGGATTCAGGCAGAGCTGGTTGAGTTGTCCTAAACCCCTGGTTCTCAGCACACGATGCAGTCCGTCTGTGCAAGGCCCCTCGCCTCAGTCTTTCCTTCTTATCCCATCCCTCCATCTCTACACCCCTGTAGGCTGTGTGTTCTTAATTTTATTATTTTTTTTAATGGCCAAGCGGCAGGGCTTCCGGGATCTTAGTTTCTGGACTGGGGATCCAACCCAGGCCCTGGCAGTGAAAGCACCAAGTCCTAACCGCTGCACCACCAGGGAATTCTGCATGTTTTTAATTTGGGTGTGGCCTTCCCACTTCCATCTTGTTTTGGGGCACCTGTCATAAGTTTATGTAAGTGATATTGCCTTACTTTTAAATTTTAAACAATTTCATCTAGGATTTTATCATCTTATGTGGAGCTCCCAGTTTGTACCAGTTGCCTAATTTTGGGCACGGGTGGTTTCTGTTTGCAACCTAATAGGAACTAGCTCTTGAACTCATAACAGTCTCCCAACACGCGAGCAGTTTCCCGAGTGCAAATTCATGGAGGGGCTGCAGGGCACGTGGGTGTGAGGAGCCAGAGGGAGGAGCTCAGGGTCTCTGATCCCCGCCTCCTGGAGACAGTGGGATGGTGGGCTCTGACCAGGGCTGAGCCCATGTCCTCCCACAGTCCACGCTGGCAGTGTGGGTGAAGTGGCCCCTGCATCCCAGTGCCCCAGACCTTGCTGGCCAAAAGAGGCGGTACGGCTCTGTCTGCCACCAGGATCCCAGGTCAGTCCTGCTGCCTGCCCCCGCTCTGTTAGTCCATGTCTCCCCTGGGAGTCGGGGTGGAGGGAGGTACAATTGCTCTCCTTATTGTCCAGTAGGGTGGGAGGGTGCTAAGCCAAGGGCACAGAGTGAGGTCTGACCACACCCTGGGCTCGTGCAGGGTGTGTGATGAGCCTTC
Source organism: Madoqua kirkii (assembly GCA_006408675.1). Taxonomy (NCBI): domain Eukaryota; kingdom Metazoa; phylum Chordata; class Mammalia; order Artiodactyla; family Bovidae; genus Madoqua; species Madoqua kirkii. The sequence goes on along the minus strand of SJYC01093598.1, from coordinate 24,010 downwards.
TTCTGAAGACCCCCACGAGTGGCCGGATGACATCACCAAGTGGCCGGTGAGCTGGTGTGGAGGGGTTGTTCGGGAACTGCTTTACTGTGTTGGGGAGGAATCCACACCTTACCCATCAGTGATGCCAGAAGTCTCCCCTGAGGGACCACCTTGTTTTCAGATGCTCTGCCCTGGCCTTCAGCCAGCCGATCCATCCACTACAGCCTCCCTAAGTAGAACCAGGTGGAGCCTTAGGAGGTCAAATGACATCATGCCAGTTTGACAGATGCCTAACTGAGGCCCAGGGTTTGTGACCTGCTTGGGGCCAACAGGGCCCTGTCTCCTACCCTAGGAGCCTGTCCATCTCTGCTCCAACCAAGCATGGTGTGGGGCCCAAGATTAGGGGTGACCTTGACCCAACTCATCCCCATTTGTGACCCAGATCTGCACCAAAAGCAGTGCTGGGAACCACACCAACCACCCTCACATGGACTGCGTCATCACGGGCCGGCCTTGCTGCATCGGCACCAAGGGCAGGTAGGGGTGCCCCGGTCCTGGACACACAGCATCGCCCTGGGGCTGAGCCTGCTCCTGTATCCAGTCCAGAATGACCCAGGATCCCCGGGGGCATGGGGAGAGGAAGGGGCCGGACCTATCTAGGCCAGGAAGGTGGGCGAGTGGGGCGGAAACCTGAGCCTGGGAATCCTCCCAGCGCTGGCCTGACCTTCCAGGTGTGAGATCACCTCCCGGGAGTACTGTGACTTCATGAGGGGTTACTTCCATGAGGAGGCCACACTCTGCTCCCAGGTAGGCCTCTGGGGGAGGGCCCCTCTGCGTGCTGCGGTCGTGGCAGGTACTCATGGTCACTCTGCACAGGTGCACTGCATGGACGACGTGTGTGGGCTCCTGCCCTTCCTCAACCCTGAGGTGCCTGACCAGTTCTACCGCCTGTGGCTGTCCCTCTTCTTGCACGCTGGGCAAGTGACACCACGTGGGCTGCGGGGGATGGGGGGAGGAGGTGGTCCCAGGGACCCCAGGCCTAGCTGGTCAGTGCTCCTTGCTGAGTGCCCCCTCCCCACAGGGTCCTGCACTGCCTGGTGTCCGTCTGCTTCCAGATGACAGTCCTGCGAGACCTGGAGAAGCTGGCGGGCTGGCACCGCATAGCCATCATCTACCTGCTCAGTGGCGTCACTGGTAACCTGGCTAGTGCCATTTTCCTGCCATATCGGGCAGAGGTAAGGCTGCCCCTGCCATGTGCTGCCCAGCATGAACTGGGTCCAGCAGACCCAAGTTCCTGCCGTGCCCTGTCCCGCCTGGGGCTCCTGTCCTGATCCACCCTGGGCCAAGGGAAGGGGGCGGGCGGCCTGCCCCAGCCCACTGGCTCAGGATCACCTGCACCCCCAGGTGGGCCCGGCTGGCTCGCAGTTCGGCATCCTGGCCTGCCTCTTCGTGGAGCTCTTCCAGAGCTGGCAGATTCTGGCACGGCCCTGGCGCGCCTTCTTCAAGCTGCTGGCCGTGGTGCTCTTCCTCTTCACCTTCGGCTTGCTGCCCTGGATCGACAACTTCGCCCACATCTCGGGCTTCATCAGCGGCCTCTTCCTCTCCTTGCCTTCCTGCCCTACATTAGCTTCGGCAAGTTTGACCTGTACCGCAAGCGCTGCCAGATCATCGTCTTTCAGCTGGTCTTCCTGGGCCTGCTGGCCGGCCTGGTGGTCCTCTTCTACTTCTACCCTGTCCGCTGCGAGTGGTGTGAGTTCCTCACCTGCATCCCCTTCACTGACAAGTTCTGTGAGAAGTACGAGCTGGATGCTCAGCTCCACTGAGCTAGCGGGCGCTGGGGCCGTGTGCCCACGGCTGGAGCCATGCCTGCGGCTTGGGACTCTGCCCAGGAGCCCTGCTTCCCACACACTTTGCCGTGTTCACTGCTGTTGAAACCCTCGTGCTTCCGGGCATTTATCACACTAGTTCCTGAGATTACCTTCTAACTAGCCTTCTGACGACCACCTCACGTGGCCAATAAACAGACCGGGAGCGTTTTAGCTGCCACTAACTCAACCAGAGCTGCCGCCTCCTTTCTGGTTTCCGGCTGGGTGCTGTGGAAGGACATCCTTCAGGCCCCAGGCCTCCCACCCACAAATTCCCAGAACAGGGCATTCATGTCAGGTCTGCCTCCCTGGAGGTCCTCGGCCAGGTGCGCACACTCTGTCCCCCTTCTGCAGAGTGACTGGCAGGTGACAGACAAGGACCCAGGAATATCACACTTTCCCATGCACACCTGGAAGCGCCCCATGGCAGCCCGGCCACGTCCCTTTCTAGGAGCCAGGCACCCATGGGCTGAAGCTGGAGGCCCTGACCAGGCTGGGCTCAGATGCCCTTGTTCCCCACAAGTAGAAACAGAGTCGGCACTCTGCTTTTACTTCCTCCTCGCTGCAGAGATGACAGGACCGGTGTGTGTGGCTTGGGGAGCGGGGTGGTGGCCAAGGGCTCAGGTACAGCATCCCAATCAATGGTGTGACCACTGGCAAGGTCCCTGCCTGTGCCCTGCTATGGGGACATGACTTTCCAAACCTCAAAGCAAACAGGGTTTATTCTGTACACAGGGCCAGGCCCACAGCCCTGGGATCAGGGTTCACTTGAGAGTCCAGGCGAGTCCAGCTGGGGTCAGAATCTCTCCCACCCATCTGGGGAAAGGGCACGGTAGCCCAAGGCTTCCTTCTGCCAGGGAAGAGCTCAGCTGCCCACACGCAGCTGTCCCAAGTCTGGAGATTCATTTCTGTCTCAGCTTTTTGATGAAGGACACCTCATCCCGATTCCGGATACCGTAACTGAAAGAGAAGGAAAGACAGAGTCCAGCCTACAGAAGGGCCCAGCTGTGACTCCTCCGAGGCTTGTGTGGGATGAGAGAGGCCAGGCAGGAAGAGTACAGTGCTGGGGAGGCGAGGAGTGGGCAGAGCCATGCTCCCCCGCCATGCACACTCATAACCCTCTCTCCTGGCTCTGCAGCCTCAACTGCCACATCTCCTCTGCCTCCTGTCCTCCGGGCAGGGAGGCCTCCAGGGAGTTCCTTGCAGGACAGCCTCAGTCCAGCCAGGGACTCTCCTGGTCTCACACACTCCCCAGGAATGGATTTAAGACCCCTCCTTTCTTAAGAGCCTCTGGAGGAAACCCTGGCCCTATGGCAGGGCCTGGGGAACAAAAGGGCCACAGATGGGATAGCTCCCTGTAGCTCAAGACAGAGCCTGAACTTACTCTCGGAGTTTCTTCCGATCATCTGTGAGTTTCTCTCCTGTGGAGATCAAGTGGTATGTCCTCCACACATAGGACCTACAGATGGGAATTCAGTAAACCACAAGTAGGGTGATTCAGGAGGCTGAGAGCACCCAGGCGAGGGGCTGGTAGCAGCTCCTCTAACCAGGGAAGCCACATCCAGATACACTGGGCACGCCCTAAAGTGTCCTCACGTGCAGCTACCCAGCTGCCCGCGTGGTGAGCCGAAGAGGAGCAGCTAGGGCAGGGCCTGCAGGCACAGGAACACCTGCCCTTTTTAAAGGCTCGGGACAGGGAGGAGCTTGATGCTCTAGGCCGCATCCTGAGCAGAGCCCAGGAGATGAAAAGGCTCATTCGTGTCCAGCACACCCTCCCCGTCTCCCAGGAATGGCTGAGGGAGGAGCCGAGGCTCCACTCACCAGCTGATGTGCTGAATGCCTCCCTCACGCTCCTGCCTGAGCTGCACGTATCTCTGGATGGCCTTCTTCAGGTCCAGGACCGTGGCATTCTGGACTACAACCACAGCTGCACAAGCAGGAGAAGATCCTCAGCGTCAGGTGGCGAGAGGAGAGCCCAGAAGCTCTGTTACTTCCCAAAGCTCAAGTCTGGGCAGGTGTGGGTGTGCCCAACAGGCCTGGGCACAGCCCGGAGTTTCTACCCACCAGCCCTGCTAGCATCCTCTCCTGTGAAGGTTCAGACTGCTCGGCCTGAAGGGGAGGGCAGCACTTACGCATAACTTCTCCATCCATCTTGCACACTCGTACTGTCATTGCTTGGCCATATTCTAATGCTATTTGGGAATTGACTTCTTCTAAAGTAACCTGGAAAAGACCAAGGATGGAGGTGGGAGCTCTCTTCACCACCCCAAACAACAAAGGCAGACAAGCTGACAGTGTTTATGAAGTTAGGCAGAACCTTCCTGAAGTCTGAGGAGAACGGAAAACTGGGAAACATCGATCTTTTATTTTTTACTTGAAAATTACATTATTTTGGCTTCCCCCAGGCTTCTGCACACTAATTTCTGGTTGTTTTTAAAACACTGCTGACATGTGACATGTCCTAACCAGTCGGTTTTTCGGCGCCCCTTTAAATTTCGCACCCAAGGCCAGAGCCTCGCTCGCCTCCAGGCCCGGCAGGAGCCTTCTGCCTAGACGCTCCACTACGCTCAGGAAACGCCTTCCCGAGGCCGAGGCCGCTGCCCCCAACGGCCCCACGGTCCGTCCGCGCCCCGACCCCCGCCCGGGGAACGACGCGGCCCTCGCGCACCTGGATTGGAAGGTCGCAGAGCAGCGGGTCCTGCACAACCATGGCCAGGCCCTCCTGGAACACGTCCACCGCCTCGGAGTGCGGCAGCGCCTCCTCCTCGTCCTCCTCGTCGTCCTGCGGCTCCGGCCGCGCAGCGACCCGCGGCTCCTCCAGGGCGCCGGGCTTCCCGCCGGCCCCGCCCCCACAGCCGGTCCGCGCGACAGAGGTTGTCGCGCACACGCCGGGACGGGTACTATTTCCCCACCTTCGGGGCGTCGGGGGCGGGGCCACTCGAGGACCAATGAGAGATGAGCTACTGGGAGCCGGCCAGCCATTGCTCTCCCCGGGGACGGGGAGGCGGTGTGATTATTGGTGGGCTGGCAGGGGGCGGGACGGGGACCGACGGGCGCTCGGAACGCCGGCGCAGTGCTGCCGCGGGCGCTGCCGGGAGCGCTGGGCCTGTGGCGGCCATGCTGCTCTTCTGCCCGGGCTGCGGGAACGGGCTGATCGTCGAGGAGGGCCCGCGCTGCCACCGCTTCGCCTGCAACACCTGCCCTTACGTGCACAACGTCACGCGCAAGGTGGGCGCGCGCGGCCCGGAGGCCGACGCTCTCGCTAGGCGCCCGCGCGACCCGGGCCTTCCCCGCCTCCTTCCCCGCCTGGATCGGCGTCCTGCGGGCCCTGCCGGCTGCCCCTGCCGGCTGCTCCGAGGCGCTCCGCCCGCCGCGCGCTGCTCCCGGGGCCTGTGTGGGGCTTTTGCGCCCGGGTCGCTCTTCCCCTCTGTACCCATGTCACTCGTCGCTCGTGCTTTTACCCTAAGGATTATTTAAAATTGCAGCCTCTTTCTCCACCTCGCCCTTCTCCTAATCTTATTTTTTTGATAGGACTCGTTTGCCTTCCATTGCGGTTTATAATTTACTTGTGCGCCTTGTTTGTTAACACTAGGGTATAGGCTGTAGGAGGGTATGCATTTTTCAGTTTTTGTTCCCTCTTATGTTCTACATCTGGAATATACTGGATATTCATTACGGAATGATACATACTGTGTTATAACTCGTTACTTTCCATCGAAACTCGTCTTTCCTTTTTAGAACACCTTTAATAATGTTTAGAAGTAGAGCACGCTAGTGTTGCTGCTGCTAAGTCGCTTCAGTCGTGTCCGACTCTGTGACACCATAGACGGCAGCCCACCAGGCTCCCCCGTCCCTGGGATTCTCCAGGCAAGAACACTGGAGTGGGTTGCCATTTCCTTCTCCAGTGCATGAAAGTGAAAAGTGAAAGGGAAGTCCCTCAGTCGTGTCCGACTCTTCCCGATCCCATGGACTGCAGCCTACCAGGCTCCTCTGTCCTTGGGATTTTCCAGGCAAGAGTACTGGAGTGAGGTGCCATCGCCTTTTCCGGTGTTACCTCATTCTTAATGTTTATATACTGCTCCACCATGTAGCTGTGCCGTGGGAGTTTAGAGTCCGAAATTATGAAGGGTGACATTTCAAGGACGGCTTGTAAAACTTGGAAAATAGTTAGAAAAACCTCTGTCTGGGAAGAGTGGCTGGGCCACCCTGCCAAGTGCTCCACTTTGGCCTTAGTCGTCTTTGGACGTCTTATTTCAGTGACCAAGTATTGTAGAGGTGGGAAAACAAGAGGGTCACACCAGAGCCATTTTTCCTTTCCTGCTCTGTTGCTTCATCCAGCCCTCACAGAATCTTTTTATGAGGACATCCCAATCATGGATCCTCCTGATTCTCATGGAGATTCCTGCTCTGTGACAGCAGGAATTGTGCTTTCCTTTAGTATTCCTCCCTTCATGTCGAAGGCAGGAAGCGGAGTCTGGGGTGAAACTTGAAGGCATGGTTTGGTGACCTGGCTTCGTACTGTTCACTTACTGGGAGAGTCTGAAGACCTGCTGTTTGTTGTTTGTTAGGTAACAAATCGGAAGTATCCAAAGCTGAAAGAAGTGGATGATGTGCTTGGTGGAGCAGCTGCCTGGGAGAATGTTGACTCTACTGCAGGTGAGAGGGAAAACCTTTTCTGTTTCAGAGCTATGGGTAAGGATGAAGCCAGGAGCTGTAGGTAAGGATGAGGCCTCTGGCTGTGCCACTGCATAGCAGAGTCTGTGATGTATCATGTGTGCTTCTGAGACTAGAAATTGTTTTCTTCTCTAATGTATTTGTTATGCAAACAGTATTGGCACAAGCTTTGGAGTAATTCAGACCTGAGGTAACCTCATATTGATACTGATTGGAGTAATTAAAAAATCAGTCTAAGGATTTTGTTCTAGTATTTTTTTTTTTTAAGTCAAAGGTAGAGAGTATTAAACTGTCCTAAATATTAAGTATTAAAATGCCTAAATATTAAACTCCCTAAGTATTAAACTGCCCTAAATTCTGTGAAGTATTTGAGTCTTGAGCCCTAAATATTAAGCCTAAATATTTGAGCCCTAAATATTAAGTATTAAACTGCCTAAATTAAACTCCCTAAGTATTAAACTGCCCTAAATTCTGTGAAGTATTTGGGTCTTGATTCATTTCTGATAGTGACAGATGTGACCAAGGAAGGAAAGAGAGCCCTAGACACGACCAGTCCAGAGAGGAGGAGGAGCTTAGTGTGATTAGTACTGTCTTTTTACCCCAGAGAGGACCGTCCAGATCTGCTCTGTTAAAAATCTCTCATGGGCAGAATTTGTCACTGGGAGGTGACAAATAGTGTCTGAGTGTTTGAAGGAGTTTTCATCAAGAGCAAGGTTCTTGAATTGAAATCTCTGTGAAAGTAAAATTAAAAAAGAAAAAAGTACAATCAAGATGACAGGTCTCCTTCCCTCAGTTGTGAGAGCACAGTGGGAATGACACTCCCTTGCAGGAATGCCTTGCAGGGCACCCCAGGCAAGGGATACTAGTCGAGCTGGGGAGTGTCTGCTCCTGTGTTTCATGAAACATCCACTTCTAACAAGCATGTTGATCACGAGGATCGTTTCTTTTTTTCAGTAAACGTGGGTCACTGTTTGTTCTTCTCGTTGCCAGAACCGTGTCCCAAGTGTGAACATCCTCGAGCCTATTTCATGCAGCTTCAGACCCGCTCTGCAGATGAGCCCATGACCACCTTCTACAAGTGCTGCAACGCTCAGTGTGGACACCGCTGGCGGGACTAAGGGCAGGATGGCCCAGCTGCGTCAGCATCTGTGTGCTTTACTGTCCAGGGTGTATTCCCAGCTGCGAGTGTGAGCTGTGTCTCCTGAGGGTCTTGGCTGGTGTGGTGGAAAGCTGACCCTTTAAGGGTGGCTGCCCAGGGAATCAGGAAGTATAGCCCCTTCCCAGTCAGCAGATTAACTCCTTGATGTTCAGAATGTCCAAATTCTGCCCATGCTGTGTGTGGACAGGAGTATCCATAACTGAGTACATCCTGTTTAAGGTCCTGTTCTTTCTCTTTTATGTTTATTGGGTAATTGATGTTCTCCTACCATCAGCCAACACTCTTTAATATTTACATTGTTTGTATAACTAATAAGGTAAAACTTACTAGTTTAGTACATTAGTTGCCCCTCAGTATTTAACTGTTAATTGCAAACTTATTTAATCAAAATTTATCCTGAATATTTAATTAAAGTTAACAGTCTTATTATCACCTTGTCAGTGTTTTAAATGCCTTAAGAAGTAGACATCAAACCATAAATCCCAAAACCGACTGCTATATTTAGGGCCAAACTGGTTACAGAATTGCTAATAACATGGATTTCTATTTATTATTTGTATTTTTGTTTCCTGGAATTGCAGTACATTTATTAGATTGTGTGTTTTTTAATACTTTCTGCATCCATCTTTCTACTCTAGAGAGAAAAAGGACACTCTAGGTTCACAGGGGCAGGATTTTGGTTATTGATAGATTTGTTTCTTGCTCAGGGCCTCAAATTTAATTGCTTCCAAATCTCTCTATTTTGTTGAATTATAGTTTACTTCCCTTGTGGCTCAGCTGGTAAAGAATCTGCCTGCAATTCCTGGGTTGGGAAGATCCCCTGGAGAAGGGAACAGCTACCCCACTCCAGTATCCTGGCTTAGAGAACTCTGTGGACTGTATAGTCCATGGGCTTGCAGTGAGTCGGACACGACTGAGCGACTTTCACTTTATAGTTGACTTAGAGTGTTGTAGTAGTGTCTGGTGTACAGTGTAGTGATTCAGTTATACGTACACATATATATAGACACACATACACACGCGTGTATATGTATTCATAATATGTGTACATATTCTTTTTTGTATGTTTTTCCGTTATGATTTATTACAGGATTTTGAATATGGTTCCCTGTGCCAAATCGCTTAATAATGAAGTTTCACTTATGAAATAATGGGACTTAAATTTAAGTCTTTTATACAGATTCTTGCTTTTTTCCAACTTTTTATTGCTTTTTTGTCCTGCTGTGTAGCATGCAGAAACTTAGTTCCCCAGCCAGGGACTGAACCTGTCCCCTTCCAAATCTCTCTATTTTGTTGAATTATAGTTTACTTCCCTTGTGGCTCAGCTGGTAAAGAATCTGCCTGCAATTCCTGGGTTGAGAAGATCCCCTGGAGAAGGGAACAGCTACCCCACTCCAGTATCCTGGCTTAGAGAACTCTGTGGACTGTATAGTCCATGGGCTTGCAGTGAGTCGGACACGACTGAGCGACTTTCACTTTATAGTTGACTTAGAGTGTTGTAGTAGTGTCTGGTGTACAGTGTAGTGATTCAGTTATACGTACACATATATATAGACACACATACACACGCGTGTATATGTATTCATAATATGTGTACATATTCTTTTTTGTATGTTTTTCCGTTATGATTTATTACAGGATTTTGAATATGGTTCCCTGTGCCAAATCGCTTAATAATGAAGTTTCACTTATGAAATAATGGGACTTAAATTTAAGTCTTTTATACAGATTCTTGCTTTTTTCCAACTTTTTATTGCTTTTTTGTCCTGCTGTGTAGCATGCAGAAACTTAGTTCCCCAGCCAGGGACTGAACCTGTCCCCCTACATTGAGAGCATGGAGTCTTAGCCACTGGGCCACCAGGAAAATCCCAGATTTCTATTTTTTTGAAAATTGTTGTCTTACATAGCTTGTATAGTTTGTATAACTCAGGAAATGTTGGATTTTGTTTATTTGTCTTTGTCTGCGTTGCAGTCTTCTCGTTGCAGAGCATGGGCTCCAGGGTGTGTGGCTCGTGGACGGTGGAGCCCGGCCTTGCAGTGCTGGCACACAGCCTCAGTTGCCCCAGGCACGTGGGGTCTTCCTGGACCAGGGATCGAACTCGTGTCCCCTCCATTGGCAGGCAGATTGTTAACCCCTGGACCACCAGGGATATCCGCTTTTCAAGAAATTATGAATCTTTTTTTTGAAATGATTATGGATTGCATATGTATTTTCCTGTTAGAACATATTGACCAGATCTGAGCCCATTGTGTCCAGTTGTTTCTGTTTCAGAACAGTTTGCACTGTTTTTGCAAATGTGTGTTTGTCCTGTGGGTGTTGCTTTAGTGTCTTCTTATGGATGGCTGGATGGCATCACTGGCTCGATGGACGTAAGTGTGAGTAGACTCCGGGAGTTGGTGATGGACAGGGGGGCCTGGCATGCTGTGATTCGTAGCATCGCAAAGAGTCGGACATGATTGAGCAACTGAACTGAACTGATGCCCTCAGTTATGTTTCCTCAGGGGAATGTTTTTGTTTTCGCTTGTTATTGGGGGCAGCCTGGTCAGCGGTGAAGGTCATGCCCTCTGAAGTTAGCCTGCCTGCCTGTCAGTTGCTGAACCTCTTTCATTTTCTCCTGTGTAAAATGAAGATAGTAATAGTCTGTTTCGGGAGTTCAGAACTTTTTCTGTAAAGAGTCAGTATTTTGGGTTTTGTGGGTCAAGAGTCATGATCAAGAAAGACACAAGGAAGCGAGCTCTTACAGAGAAGCTCAGAGTGTAACCCTGCAGTGTTTGTTATATGAGCCCCTTGATGAAAGGAATGCACACCATTTTGTGTAACCGAATTAGTGTTTCTTGTTAGGTTGCACATGTGCGTCTCCTCAGCCTGGTTCGGGGCGGGGGCAGATGCGGGCCACTGTGACCTTGCCGATGGGTCAGTAGCTGCCGGTGGTGAGACACAGGTATTGTCCTCAGCGTGTTTACGGGTGAGCAGTGCAGTGGCGAGTTACAGGCTGTGGACATGCTCTCCACAAAGCTGCCCACTGTAGCCTCGCGCTGCCCCTGTGTTCACCCGTCAGCCGTGATGCTCAGCAGCAGCTTCCAGCTGCCGTTCTCCCGCGTTCACGTTTTCTCGGCTTTGCGAGTGCTCCCTCTTGAGTTGCTAGTTGTTTCCTTGTGCCCAGAAGCTCGTTCTTCAGTCCTTTCCCCGCTTGGTGTCGAGGCATCAACGCCTCCCGGAAGCGGCAGAGGGCCGGGTCCAGTGACGTTTGGAGCCATTGAGAGCCGAGGAAAGGCGCTTCAGATTATCTGCCTCAATTTTAATTGATGTGACGTTGCTCCCAGTGTCCTTAGCTTTCAGAACAGCTATCCTTGACCAAAAACAGATGGTCTTAAGTGTATCTTCTCTGGATACACTTCCCTCAGCTTCTGCGATCGGTTCAGTTCAGTCACTCAGTCGTGTCCGATTCTTTGCGACCCCTTGAATCGCAGCACGCCAGGCCTCCCTGTTCATTACCATCTTCCGGAGTTCACTCCGATTCATGTCCATCGAGTCCGTGATGCCATCCAGCCATCTCATCCTTTGTCGTCCCCTTCTCCTCCTGCCCCCAGTCCCTCCCAACGTCAGAGTCTTTTCTTTCCAGTGAGTCAGCTCTTCGTATGAGGTGGCCAAAGTACTGGAGTTTCAATGTGAGCATCATTCCTTCCAAAGAAATCCCAGGGTTGATCTCCTTCAAAATGGACTGGTTGGATCTCCTTGCAGTCCAAGGGACTCTCAAGAGTCTTCTCCAACACCACAGTTCAAAAGCATCAATTCTTTGGCGCTCAGCCTTCTTCACAGTCCAACTCTCACATCCATACACGACCACTGGAAAAACCATAGCCTTGACTAGATGGACCTTAGTTGGCAAATTAATGTCTCTGCTTTTGAATATGCTATCTAGGTCAGTCATAACTTTTCTAAGGAGTAAGCGTCTTCTAATTTCATGGCTGCCATCACCATCTGCAGTGGTTCTGCGATCAGACACCTTTAAGTCACCCTCAGCGGCTTTCCTTCCTGGGTTAATGATGGGTCCCTGGAAAATTTAATTCCATTGCCTCATTTTTATTTCTTGTGAAGGAATTCTGTTTTGTGTTGAGTCTCATGCCAGAGGAGTGCTTGGCCAGGTGATGTAGAACACGCAGTGTCGCCACATGACACTCTCTTCTGCCATCCAGCTCGCTGACACTGTAGCTCACACTGCCCTGTGCCTTAAAGACAGGGCATTTGGAGCCCTGTCTTACTGTGACATGACGGGTGTGCAGTGTAAGCAAGTGAGCAGAAGCATTGTGAACACTGTGGCCTTGAAACACTGGTAAGATCGCTGCTGAGCTGTGAGCGCACGAGGACAGCTGCAGACAGCGCGCACAGGTGGTGTTCCAGAAGGTGGACCCTGACGTTTGAATTTCATAGTCGTTCCACATGGCATGTAATTCCTTATTTTTTCCCCAACCGTTTGCAAATATACAATAAACTTATTCTGTTTATTGAATTATCTATGGCCTTGAGGCGCAACACGTGAGATCTCTGTTCCTGGCCTAGAGAGCAAACCTGGGCGCAGGGCAGTGAAAGCGCGGAGTCCTAACCATGGACCACCTGCGCATTTTCTGTTGTAACAGGTTAGCTCACAAGTTCTCTAATGGGGGCGGGCTTGCCCCGGGTGGGTCCTGCTCGTCAGGTATGAGGACGTACGCAGCTCCATGTGTCCCGTCCTTGGGGCACGTCTGACCAGTGGAGCCTGTTCTCTGTGCCTGTCTTTCGAGGAGCTGGGTTTCGGGAGATACTTAGTGGCCCTGGTTGTATTGTCTTTGTGTCTGAGGTTTTCCCTCCATCTGCAGATTTTGCTTTTATGTTGATCTCTAGATCAACATAGACCAACCTAGACAGGATATTAAAAAGTAGAGGCATTACTTTGCCAACAAACATCTGTCCAGTTAAAGCTGTGGTTTTCCCAGTAGTCCTGTATGGACGTGAGAGTTGGACTGTAAAGAAAACTGAACACCAAAAAATTGTTGCTTTTGAGCTGTGGTGTTGGAGAAGACTCTTGAGAGTCGCTTGGACTTCAAGGAGACCCAATCAGTCCATCCTAAAGGAGATCAGTCCGTATTCACTGGAAGGACTGATGCTGAAACTGAAACTCCAATACTTTGGCCACCTGATGCGAAGAACTGACTCATTTGAAAACCTAGGAAAGATTGAAGGCGGGAGGAGGAGGGGACGACAGAGGATGAGATGGTTGGATGGCATCACTGACTCAATGGACATGAGTTTGAGTAAGCTTCAGGAGTTGGTGATGGACAGGGAGGCCTGTGACCATGGGGTCACAAAGGGTTGGACACGATTGAGCAACTGAACTGAACTGCGTGTTTCAGGAGGTGGTGGGGTGCCAGGCTGTGGCATCGGAACATTTTCTGGGCAGAGGCAATGGCCTTCACGCATCTCAGTGTCTGTGACATGCTCTCCCGTCTCTGTAGCCTGCATGCTGTCCTGTGGGTCGTGTGCGGCTGTGTGCGGTCTGTTGGTCTCAAGGGAGTGAATTCTAGCCTGAGAGAGAAGGAAGCTCTCTTGATAAGGGTACTAGGGCAGGGATGGCACCAGTGAGTATAAAAGTGTAAGGGGCCAAGATGATCAACATTCAAATGTTAGAAATGTGATCGTGTACCTGGTCATTCCTAAGGTGTGTCATGGATTTGAGCCTCTGATGCCGTGTTGCCTTGGGTCCTGGTTTCTCCAACTCCAGAGGGCTGCAGCTCTGGTGTCTTCAGATCTCCCCTCAGCTGGGTTAATGCACAGAACAGACACACACAAACACACTTACACGTATACTCAGGCACAGGGGCACGCTAAAGTGCAACCTTATTTGGCACCCCTAAGAACAGTCAATAAGTTTATGAAAAGATGCTTATCTTTACTGATAACCAAGGAAGTGCAAGTTAAGACAACATTGAAACGTCTTTGCCTATCAGATTGGCAAAGATTTAAAAGACTGCTGTCAGATGCATTTGGTGAGGACTGCAGGCATCCTTACATGTCTGATGGGAGCAGAAGTCCGTGTATTTCTAGAGGACTGCTTGGCAGCATCTGTTTTGAGGTCTTAGGTCCGACAGGTTGCCCCAGCATTTTTTTTTTTTTTGTACGGCACTCATCCTGGTGGTTAGAGATCCAGGCCTGGAATTACTCTTTTAAAATGGCATGTTTACACCAGAAACGAATGCAGTGTGGTATGTCCATTATATATACACATATATGTCCATTAAATTGAAAAGCGGGTATAGGCAACAGTGATTTGTCCATGGTTTAATGGATTGTTAAACCATGGTCCGTACCACCAGTAAAGGCGTGAGGTAGCTTTTTATGTGCTTCTCTGAAAAGAATTTGAAAAGAGCTGGAGCAACGAGGTGGCTGTTAAACGAGTGTTTGTTGGAGCGTAGACGTGGTCTGGAGGGACTTGTGCCCGACTTCCCACAGGGCCCTGTGTCTGGGGGTGGGGGCGGGGACTCCCATCTTTCATTTCCTTCCTTGAGCGAGTGCAGCACTGTTGGGTTTGACCCCCTCTCCACCCACCCCAGTGCCCAGCGATTGCCTGAGCTGTACCCTGGGCAGCCGGGGAGACAGGCGCTGCTCTGAGCCTGGCCTGTGTCTTCGCCTCCTGGCACCAGTTCAGTGAGCAGCCCCGTTCACCTGCCAATCGATGGACGGTCCCCAGGCCCACGTGTGGCAGCTTGCCGTTCCTGGGGGTGGAAGGTGGGGTTTATGGTGGGTGCTGGTCCCCTCTCGCCCCTCTTAGGCCAGCTGCCGTCCTCTTGTTCTCGTGGTTTCAGATGTGGGCGGCCTGTGTCAGCCTCCCGCGCGAGGCTCACGTCACTGGTCGGTGCAGTTATCTCCTGAATCAGGCAGAGGGACTTTGCTGCAAGCGCAGGGGCGGCTGGGTGACAAGCCACCTGCAGGTCTTAGGGGAGCATCACGCCTGCCATGGGCACTGGCAGCTGCATCTGGAGAGGTGAGTGTCGCCTGGGGTTCTCCACTGCTCAAGTCAGCGTGGACTCTGGGGGATGGGGCAGGTGGCCCGCAAGCCCCAAGCTCAGGAGGAGCCTGGGGGCCACACTTGGAAGGGCGGCAGGGCGTTTGGGAGGCCACCCTAGTTCATCACCTCTGTCCTGCCTTGGGCATCTCCTGGCGACAGGCATGTGCTATAGGAATGGCGGGCCGTCCTGGCCTGGCCTGTGAGCATCGTGGGTGCCACTGGGCAGACGGACGGGCACTGAGCTCATTAGGTGGAGTTGGGGTAGGTTTAGGGCCAGGGTAGTTCCTGACCTCTTGGGGGCAGCGTGTGGGTGTTCTGGGGTCTCAGCTCGGACAACTGAGTGGAGATGGGGTTCAGTCATGGGGCTGGTAAAGCCTCTGCTCTCGCCCATGCCTTTGAGGGGCTTTAGGTCTGAAGAGGAGTCTGTGGATCCCCCCTGGGACCTGTGGGCAGGGAAGCAGGAGAGGGCAGGCTTCAGGAGGGCTATGCAGCCAAGCAGACTGAGACGAAGAGGGCTCATACTTGAATGTTCCAGAGCCCCCTCCCAGGGGCCCAAGGCGTTAACATCATCTTCTCCAGGCAAGGTCAGGCCTGGGGGAGGGTCGGGATGTCTCTTCAGTTAGGAGCAGGTGGGAGGGTGCAGCATGAATCAGATACCCTGGGGGAGCCTGATGCCAAGGTTGCGGACGGCCAGTGCAGGCTGCTGGCAGGGCTGGGTGGGCGTGAGTGGAGCAGAGCGCCCCTCTCGTTGAACCCCAGGCCAGCGTCTGCATCCTTCTAGCCATGCCATGCATGGTGCCTCGGGCGGAAGGCAGCAGCGGTTGGGGGGTGGGTACATGAGCAGCTCGTCCTGAGGCATTTCCAGCCCCAGCCCCAGCCCCCTCCTCCCTCTGTCCTGGGTCCTGCTCTCTGGGCCCCATCCACCCAAGGCCCCTGGATCCCGCCCACGCCTCTCCTTGGCTCTGGCCTGGCCTCTCCATGTCCCGGGATATCTGCTGCCCTGAGGCAGGTGACTGTCCGGCACAGCCGTCCCAGGACAGGTGGCCTCCCTGCCCTGGCCGCCCCACTCCCTGCCCTTGCCCAGCAGGGTCCTCGGCCCTTTGCCCTGTGGTGCCACGTTGCCGTGGGTGCCGGGTCCTGCTCCTGTTTCCTGCCTCATCCTGTGTCTCAGGCCCGCCTCCCCCAGGTCCAAGCTGCCCCGGGAGCCAGCCTCTGGACTCCTTCCTCCTCTCCCAGCAGTGAGGGCAGTGGTGGACCAGTGCCATTTCAACCGCAGCCTCCATCCCACCCCCTGGGATGGGCAGGGAGAGTAACGAGGTACTCCTCTGTCCCCATTAAAAAATAGACTGTGTGAAAGGGGACAGGAAGTGGGTGAAGCCAATCTGGATGGTGTGGTGCGATGCATAAACCCCGCCCTGTGGGCGTCTCACCTGGTGAGGCCCAGGGAGCTGGCCCTGTGAGGTCCCGGCAGGGGTCTAGCTGCATGGCAGCCCACGACTTCATGGCGGGCCAGGAAGCCAGGAGGCAGGCTGTGGACTGGTGGTCATCTGGCCAGACCTTGACCCCGAGGCCAGGGAGGAAACAGGGTTGGGAAAAGGGGCCAGAGTGCTGTGTGCTGAAGGCCGTGTCCACGGCCCAGTGGGAAGGGACGAGCCGGGTGGGGATGTCAGCCCGGCCCCCGCAGGACGGGCATGTGGGGCCGCTCTCCCATGGGGCCCCATTCTGCGTCGCGGCTGCCCCACGGCCTGTCTCCTCTGGGTGTGATTGGGCCTCCCTGGGACCATCCTGGTGCTTCTTCCTGCCCCACATCCTTAATGTCCCCTGCCCCCCACATCCTAAATGCCCCTTGCCCCCCCACATCCTGGTGCCCGCTTCCCGCCCCCGGCATCCTGGTGCTCCTCTGACCCCGTCTTGGGCTCCCTGAGAGCCAGCTCCCTCCACCCATGACTGCTGGGCGGTTTGTGGCAGGTGATGCTTCAGTCCAGGGGCAGGTGGGGTCTTCCTACCTGTTGACCCGACAGGGGTGTGTCCTATAGGTCCACGAGGAGGCTGTGAGTGGGGGAGGGCGTCTGCTGCTGGGAGAGTGGGTGTGGGCTCTGAGCGCTTCCGTGCTGCGGTCTGTGCTTGTCTCCTGCTTTCCTGAGAGTCCTTATCACCCATCAGGCTTGCATAACCAGGCTGGCCCTGCTTCCTGCGAAGGAGCTATCAGTGTACCATCTGGGGCTGCAAAAATGGGGTGACAGGGCGTCAGCAGGTGCTTCCTCGCACCCAGCCCCCTGCACTGGGAGCCCCACCCCGGGGTGTTGTCCCCTGCAGAGCTCAGGACAGGCCTGTGGCAACAGTGTGGGAGGTGCTGGTGGGTGTGTGGACACCCGCTGCCTTTCCTCTGCTGTCCTGGGGCAGAGCCCTGGGGTCAGCTCCCCGTCGGGGACCAGGGACCGCCTCCCCCACCTCTCATGGCTGGTCGAAACTCAACGTGGATGATACACCTTGCACAGTTGGCCCAGGTGTGACACGAGGGGTCCAGCAGATCTGCCCTTCGGTTGTCATCCACAGCCGTGTTCCCCCAACCCTGCCTCTCCTGCAGGAGGGACCTGGGGCCCAGGCTCGGAGCATTGCCTGCTGGACAGACCTGGACACCTGGCTGATTCAGACCCTGGAGGCCCGAGCTTGAGCTCCTGCGGGTGCTCCGCTCCCTTGCGGTGCTCGGCCTCCTTCACGGGATGGGATGAGGGAGTGGGTGGTGACTTGCTTGAAGCGCCCTCCCCACAGTGCCACCTCGGGGGGTCGGTGCTCTCAACACAGCCCCTCAGCCCAGCCTCTTCCAGGTTGGACCTTGCAGAGCGAAGTTCTGATGCGAGAGGCAGGCACCTGCTTCCTGCTTTGCACCTGTGTCTGCGCCTGGCTCGACCTGGGGGTCCCTGTCCTGGGAGACAGAGGAGGTGAGGGCTGGCTCAGGGTGTGCGGGGAGTGTAAGTGCAGAATGGGGCAGGGTCTGGGCTGCAGGTGCCTGTCTTCCACAGACCAGTCGGGTCTTCAGCCCCACCCAGGGCACACGGTCACAGCTTGTCCCTTGTGCCCAGCCCCGCCGTGGTCGCCTCGGGGCTCCTCCTGGGCCTGCCCTGTCAGAGGAGGTCAGCGCCAGGCCCTCCCCCGCCTGGCCTTGCCCTGAGGCAGCCACAGTGGACTTGCCACGGTCACTGTTCCCAGGGCCGGGGCCTGGAGCTTTCACCTGCCACAATAACAACGTCCTCAGGATTGAGTGCCACTGGCCTGGCCCAGCGCCGGGCCAGGGGGCCGGCTCCTGGCTGCTCTTCACCAGGTGAGGCTGGAGAGCTGGGGCAGAGGGCAGGGAGCTGGAAGGCCATGGTCTCTTGGTGCCCACACACGTCCTTTCCAGCAACGTCGTGCCGGGCAGCAAGCACAAGTGTGTCTTCTGGGCTGGCGTGTGCACCGTGGAGCTGCCGCCCGAGGAGGTCCTCGTGCCTGCTGACAACTTCATTAACAACGTCCTCAGGATTGAGTGCCACTGGCCTGGCCCAGCGCCGGGCCAGGGGGCCGGCTCCTGGCTGCTCTTCACCAGGTGAGGCTGGAGAGCTGGGGCAGAGGGCAGGGAGCTGGAAGGCCATGGTCTCTTGGTGCCCACACACGTCCTTTCCAGCAACGTCGTGCCGGGCAGCAAGCACAAGTGTGTCTTCTGGGCTGGCGTGTGCACCGTGGAGCTGCCACCCGAGGAGGTCCTCGTGCCTGCTGACAACTTCACCATCACCTTCCACCGCCACATCTCCGGGAAGGAGCAGATCAGACTGGTGGATCCACAGTATCTGCCCCGGAGACACGGTGAGACCTGGGTCGGGTGTGTTGGCTGGGAACCCCCTGGCCACAGAGCCCACTGCCCATAACCCTCACCACCCAGTCAGTGTGCCCAGTCCCTGCAGACAGATCCAGAGCTTGCAGCAGGTGGGGACCGGGGGGCGAGGGGCGTGCCCACTGGTTGCTGGAGGGCTCAGGTCCGGAGGAGGATGAAGGAGCAGGGCTTTGAGTTGGGGCTGGAGCTGCAGCGTGAGTCCCTTGAAAGGCACTCCAGGCACACCAGCTTAGATTTGAGACGCACCTTGCCTGCTTCAGGGGCTGTCTCGTCCCACCTGGGCCTTCTCTGGACCAGTCTCCCAGGGAGGCCTTGCTCCGAGAGGGCCTTGGTCACACCCTCATCCTTCCCAGGAATCTTTCTGATCCCCAGTCTTGGGCGTGCTGACCCACACACCCCCACGTGGCTTTGCTGTTTCAGTGAAGCTGGACCCCCCCTCGGACTTGCAGAGCAACGTCAGCTCTGAGCACTGTGTCCTGACCTGGAGCATCAGTCCTGCCCTGGAGCCGCTGGCCATGCTCCTCAGCTATGAGCTGGCCTTCAAGAGGCAGGAGGAAGCCTGGGAGGTAAAGCGGGGCCGCCCACCCTGGGGCCCATCTCTCCTGGGAGCAGCAGGAGATGCTGCTCTTCCTGCCCGGGGTGCTTTCACCTTGGAATTAGGAGGCAGACAGTGACCAGAGCCAAGGGTATGTGAGTGCAGAGTGGTGAGTGTGCCTCTGTGTGTGTGTGCGCGTGCTGTCTCTTATACACATCTTATATACATTTTTGTCTTATTCAGCCAAGATAATATAGTATCTGTATATACAGTTTATGAGCATTTTCTAAAATTTCTTAGTAAACATCAGCCCTGTTAGCTGCATAATATTTCACTAGATGACTATACAATTTGTTTACTGTTGACAGTTGAGAAAAACTCTGGAATATAATGAACTCTAAACAATCTCCACAAAATGCCATTATAAATCAAGCCTTACTTTCTACAATTTCATGACAGAAAATTAGTAACTAAAATTCCATACCTATTATGGGTATAGTATTATCAATCAGAATGCAAAGAAGCTCAAAATTTAACTAATAAGAACAAGCTCATAATAAAGAAAAATTCTGGTACAAGATGAATGACAGTACTAGTCATGTTTTATATTATCATCTTGGAGCTATCACATGTCTAGGAATATAAACTATAGAAATTACCAGAAATCTGGTTCTGCCTATGAGGCCCGGCTGCGCGTCCGGATGGCCGCCCTAGAGGACGAGGTAGCGGAGGAGGAGCGATACGAGGGCGTGTGGAGTGACTGGAGCCCGCCTGCCTGCTTTGCCGCCCCCCACAGACGAGGTGGGCCCTGCCGTGGCCGCTGCCCCCGGTGTCTGGGTGGGGCCCCTGCCTGCCTCCAAGTGTCCTACCTTTTTCCCTCCTACTCCCTCTCTCTGAGGTGGTCAACGGGGTCAACTTGGGGGTCTCCCGGGAGCTGCTGTGTCCCCAGGCTGCACACTAGGGCCCGCTGCTGCCCGCGGAGCCGGGCGCGGCCTCGTCTGCTTAGGGCAGCCTGGCTGACCCCGTGGACGGAGGTCCTGAAGGATCGCAGACCCTGTTCACTCTGGATGGAAAAGGCGAGGCCCAGGGCCATGTGCCTCACCAAGGTGGTCTTGCAGGCGTGAAACAAACCTCCAGGGCCTGTCCGGTACTTTCCCTGTGGCCCAGGCGCTCAGCTGGATGCCTTGCCAGGCGAGTCAGAGGGGCACAGCCCTGGTCCTTCTCGCCGCAGGTCGCCCGGTCCCTGCTCTGGGGCAATCCGATCGCACCCTGGTCGCCATGTCCCTGCTCCTCCTGCTGAGCAGCCTGACCTACTTACTGTTCAAACTGTCCCCCAGGTGAGTGGCCAAGGATGTTTGTGAGAGCATGTGCTTATGTGCGTGTGATTGTGTGCATGTGATTGTGTGTGGGAGTGTGTGCATGTGTGCGTGCGCTTGTGTGTGTGTGTATGTTTGGGCATGGGGTCAACGGTGCCTTGAAGGTCCAAACCTGTGGCCCCTCCCCGCATGCTCCTGGATGGGGAGGGGTTTCAGGCCTCTACTCTGGACCAGTGAGGGGTTCCCAAGTTGCCATGTGCGTAGGGGTGGTAGGCAGTGTGTCCCCAAGAGCCCTGGAGACCGGGCCGTGGTCGAGCCCTGTCTCCTGCCTCTGGAGGCGCCAGCCCATTGCCTGGTTTGGTGGGCACAGTGCTGGGCATCTGGCTTCCACGGGCCCCTGTCCCTGGCCCTGGGGGATGCTGCTGAGATCCAGATGACCACAAAGGGCCTCCTGAAACAAGCCATCACATGGCCAGGTAACAGGGTGCAGGGCCGGCCCCCGCAGGAGGCTGGCTGGGCATGGACAGGGAGCAGAGAGGGTGAGAGGCGGCGGGACAGACAGCCTGGGCAAGGGAGGGGTCAGGCTTTTCCTTGGGCCAAAGGAAAGCCTTTGAAGCCCGGCCACATGTGGTGTGACCTGGCTGATGTTTTGAGAGAGGAAGTTCGTGGTACAAGTGAGGAGGAGGCCAGCGGGGCAACTAGCAGCAGTGTCCAGACGGAGGCAAGTGTGGGAGCTGGCGGGAGAAGCAGAGATGGAGCAACGGGGAGGGACGCGCCAGGGTCTCAGGAATAGAAGCTGATGGGATGTGCGGGTGGATGCAATGTAACCTGTGCCCCTTGAGGCCAGCCCTGGTGTGGGGAATTGGGCTAGGCTCCTGGGGAGGCTGCTGAGGTTGACCTGGACCTGCTGGATTGGAGCCCAGTGTGCCGTCCTCAGGGGAGGACCACTGGGTCCACCATCTACCTTAGGTGAGTAGATGCTCAGGGAGAAATCAGGTGGGCTTTCTGGAGGTGCTGTCTCCCTCTCAGACTGAGGACAAAGTCGGGCACGTCCACTGCATGGCTTGGTATAACTCAGTTCTGTGGGGTCACCTGCACAGTGGCCATAGGTACCTGGTGTCAGACCTGGACCCAGTGAGGGGAGGGCACACGCGGGGCAGGGATGGGCCTGCTGCTAGAAGGAGCCGAGGTCCCTGCAGGGCCTGCTGGAGCAGGGCCGCAGGGAGCCCCTGGCCCAGGTCTCTGCAGCCTCTCACCGCCGTCTCCTGCCTGCAGGATGAAGACAGCCTTGTACCAGGATGTGCCGTCCCCAGGCCCATTCTTCCAGCCTCTGTACAGCGTGTACAACGGGGACTTCCAGGTTTGTGACCCTGCAGGCCAGGGTTGGGGTGGGGCTGGGGTGCCCAGATGTCTGGCCTCCCCAGGATGTGGGCTTGGGTGCGGTTTGGGGGCCTCTGTCAGTGCTTCGAGCTTTTTTAGCGTATACAGTGGCCTATAGAGTATATATAGAGATATATACACGCTGTGACTCAAATGGGCAAGAAGAAAAATTAGCTTTGTCGTGTTGCTGAGCTCTTTTTTCCTCTTGTGTCTCTGATTTCATTGCTGATGGAAAAACGTGAAGATCCTTGTGACATGACCTCTTCAGTTTGCAGAGCCCTTGGGTGCCAGCACCAGGGGCTCCGTCTTCTGCTGCCCCGGGCCCTCCCTGGTCCCTGGGCTGCTCTGGTGGCTGCTGTGGAGGGCCTGGCCCCTCCAGGCCCGCTGGCTGGTGTGACGAGTTGGCCTCCCACCCCCTCATGGTGCCCTGGTGGGCTCTCACAGACCACCCTGAGGACAGCTTGGTGGCCCCGTGGTCCCCGCTGCTGGCCAGGCACTCCTGCTCCACAGGCAGAAGGAGCGGCAGGAGGGCTCCATGGGTGGCCTCTGGTCTCACTGTCTTGGGCACCTTGCTATGTCAGAGGACGGAGCTTCTGGGGGTCCAGGGCTGGCTCTGCCCAGGTTCTCCCTGCTGGCTCTGCATAGCTGGGTTCCTCCTGGCCCTTTTCTCTCTGAACAGAAAGTATGGTTTCTAAGACTGTCATCGAGAGAGATGATTTGGAGCTTAAAGCTGAGGCATTGGTCAGGGCTGTGGGGTAAATGTTACCCTGAACTCCCCTTCGGGGCTGTAGGCACCCAGCCCCTTCCCTGTAGAACCACAGCAGCTGCTGGGGGTTAGACCCCCCAGGACACGGTCTGGAGCCTTGGACTGGCTCTCTGATGGAGGGTGTGTGTGCTGCACTCGATGGAGATCCCTGGCCCCACGTAGGAAACAATTCTTTTCCATGATGGTTTCTCACAGGGTATTGGCTCTACAGGAGGACCTTGCTGTTTATGCTTCGTGTATGGAAGAGTTTGGGTCTGCTAGCCCCCAGCTCCCAGAATACCCCTCCCCCACCCCCTTGGCAATCACGTGTCTTCTATGTCCAGAAACTGTTTTGTGGACACGTTCACTTGTGTCGTATAAGTGATCTCACATGGTATTTGTCTTTGTCTGACTTATTTCACTTAGTATGATAACCTCTGATTGCAACTGTGTTGCTGCAAATGGCATTCTTTCATTCTTTCTGTGGCTGAGTTATATTCCATTGTGTGTGTGCACGCACACACACACACACACACGCACACACACACACACATCTTCTTTATCCATTCACATATTGATAGACATTTAGATTGTTTTATGTCTTGGCTATTGCACACAATGCTTCAGTGAACACTGAGGTACACATATCTTTTAAAAAGTATGTATTTTTAATTGGAGAGTAGTTGTTTTACAATGTTGTTGGTTTCAGTTATATATATACATATATATATATATATACACACATGTCCCTTCCTCTTGAACCTCCCTCCCATCTCCCACCCCTCTAGGTTGTCACAGAGCATCAGATTTGAGCTCCCTGTCTCATATAGCAAAGTTCCACCAGCTGTCTAATTTTACACATGGTAATGCATGTATCTTTTTGAATTAGAATTTTGTCTGGATATATGCCCAAGAGTGGGATTGCTGGGTCATATGGTAGCTCTATTTTTTTTATTTTAAGGAGCATCCATACAGTTTTCTACAGTGGATGACCAGTTTATTCCTACTAACAGTGAAGGAGGGTTCCCGTTTCTCTACACCCTCTCCAGCGTTTACTGTTTGTAGCTTTTTTTTGCTTATTTATGTATTTTTGTTTGTGCTGGGTCTTCGTTGCTGTGTGTGTGTGCTTTCTCTGGTTGTGGTGAGGGCTGCTCTGTGTGGCTGTGCGTGGGCTCCTTCTCGCTGTGGTGACTCCTCTTGTTGGGGAGCACAAGCTCTAGGCACGTGGGCTCAGTGCTCACAGCATGCGGGCTCAGTACTCACAGCACGGGGGCTCAGTACTCACAGCACGCGGGCTCAGTGCTCACAGCACGCGGGCTCAGTGCTCACAGCACAGGGGCTTCAGTGCTCACAGCACACGGGCTCAGTACTCACAGCACGCAGGGCTCAGTACTCACAGCACATGGGCTCAGTACTCACAGCACGCAGGGCTCAGTAACCACAGCA
>SJYC01093596.1:0-27724 GCA_006408675.1 Madoqua kirkii | reverse complement strand
AAGAAACACAAGCTGGAATCAAGATTGCCGGGGTAAATATCAATAACCTCAGATATGCAGATGACACCACCCTTATGGCAGAAATTGAAGAGGAACTACAAAGCCTCTTGATGAAAGTGAAAGAGGAGAGTGAAAAAGTTGGCTTAAAGCTCAACATTCAGAAAAATAAGATCATGGCATCTGGTCCCATCACTTCATGGGAAATAGATGGGGAAACAGTGGAAACAGTGTCAGACTTTATTTTGGGGGGCTCCAAAATCACTGCAGATGGTGACTGTAGCCATGAAATTAAAAGACGCTTACTCCTTGGAAGGAAAGTTATGACCAACCTAGATAGCATATTCAAAAGCAGAGATATTACTTTGTCAACTAAGTTCCGTCTAGTCAAGGCTATTGTTTTTCCAGTAGTCATGTAGGGATGTGAGAGCTGGACTGTGAAGAAGGCTGAGCACCGAAGAATTGATGCTTTTGAACTGTGGTGTTGGAGAAGAGTCTTGAGAGTCCCTTGGACTACAAGGAGATCCAACCAGTCCATTCTGAAGGAGATCAGCTCTGGGATTTCTTTGGAAGGAATGATGCTAAAGCAGAAACTCCAGTACTTTGGCCACCTCATGTGCAGAATTGACTCATTGGGAAAGACTCTGATGCTGGGAGGGATTGGGGGCAGGAGGAGAAGAGGGGACGATCGAAGATGAGATGGCTGGATGGCATCACGGACTTGATGGACGTGAGTCTGAGTGAACTCCGAGAGTTGGTGATGGACAGGGAGGCCTGGCGTGCTGCGATTCATGGGGTCACAAAGAGTCAGACATGGCTGAGCAACTGAACTGAACTGAGGAGCCTCTTGAAGAAAGTGAAAGAAGATTGAAAAAAACCTGGCTTAAAACTCAACATTCAAAACATGAAGATCCTGGCACCCAGTACTATCACTTCATTTTAAGTATATGGGGAAAAAATGGAATACAATGACAGATCTTATTTTCTTGGACTCCAAAATCACTGCCAATAGTGACTGCAGCTATGAAATTAAAATACTTGCTCTTAAGAAGTAAGAAAAGCTTCCCTTATAGCTCAGGTGGTAAAACTTCCACCTGCAATGCAGGAGACCCCAGTTCGATTCCTGGGCTGGGAAGATCCTCTGGAGAAAGGATAGGCTACCCACTCCAGTATTCTTGGGCTTCCCTTGTGGCTCAGCTGGCAAAGAATCTGCCTGCCATATGGGAGAGCTGGCTTCGATCCCTGGAGGAATAGGAAGATCCCCTGAAGAAGAAAAAGTCTATCCACTCCAGTATTATGCCTGGAGAATTCCATGGACTGTATACACCATAGGGTCACAAAGAGTTGGACACAATTGAGTAACTTTCACTTTCACTTTTCACTGGGAATATAAATGAAAACCCAGAACTGCAATCTTTGAAGTCTCACCCACAGAGTGGACACCCTGCCTGGGGCCTTTTCCCAATTGGGACTCCATATGTACTGTGACATGGGACTTCCCAGAACTGTTTAAGTCAGGATGTTGGTCAAAACCCAATTTGGTAGTGCGTCCTCTACTGTTTCTCTTTCTCTTTTCCTTTAATGTTAGTATGTTGAAAGTAAGCTCTATAATTCTCTAATAAATAATTGTATTATTTATTTCTACATAATGAGTGGGTATTGTTAACAAAGCCTTCGAACCTGAGAACATGAAAACTTTCAGAAAACACTAGAGCATAGCGCGGAGTCTCTTAGATACCATGTATCCTACAGATATGTAATGTAAGGCAAAGCAAGAGGCTGGAGGGAAGAGAAGAAAGAAAAAAAGTGAAAACACGTGCTTATGGAAATGAGGGAAGAGCTGATTTTGGAGGCCTCTTGCAATGTCTCAAAAGAGTGTGAAACGGAGCTTTATAGTCCAAGTCTAAATCAGAGGTCCTTTTCTTTCCCTCACAGATTTGCTGGAAATGGTTTAGGAACCAGATTCGAGAGTTTCCCATTTTAAACACTGACTGACAGTAAGTGGCGGTGGGGGCAAGTTGGGGGCAGGGAGGTGGTGTTGCCGTTGGATAGACCAGGATTCACTCTGAGAGGCAGAAGTTTCCAAGAACAGCATTATGTAGCCTAGGAAACTTTGTTAGTTTATCTATTTCTCTCTGGGGCAAAATAAGCGAATTTTCTTAGCTATTACCAAGCTACATGCTTCATTCCCATCCAAGAAAGTGTCTCTTCATAACTAAGGACCCAGAGGTAGATCTTTAAAATCCATCTGCTACACACTGAATATGTTTTTTTTTGTTGTTTTTTTTTTTAAGCATTCAAGTTTGCTAGATCTTAAACTTTCGTGTAGTAATTGACTCATTGGGAAAGACTCTGATGCTGGGAGGGATTGGGGGCAGGAGGAGAAGAGGGGACGATCGAAGATGAGATGGCTGGATGGCATCACGGACTTGATGGACGTGAGTCTGAGTGAACTCCGAGAGTTGGTGATGGACAGGGAGGCCTGGCGTGCTGCGATTCATGGGGTCACAAAGAGTCAGACATGGCTGAGCAACTGAACTGAACTGAGGAGCCTCTTGAAGAAAGTGAAAGAAGATTGAAAAAAACCTGGCTTAAAACTCAACATTCAAAACATGAAGATCCTGGCACCCAGTACTATCACTTCATTTTAAGTATATGGGGAAAAAATGGAATACAATGACAGATCTTATTTTCTTGGACTCCAAAATCACTGCCAATAGTGACTGCAGCTATGAAATTAAAATACTTGCTCTTAAGAAGTAAGAAAAGCTTCCCTTATAGCTCAGGTGGTAAAACTTCCACCTGCAATGCAGGAGACCCCAGTTCGATTCCTGGGCTGGGAAGATCCTCTGGAGAAAGGATAGGCTACCCACTCCAGTATTCTTGGGCTTCCCTTGTGGCTCAGCTGGCAAAGAATCTGCCTGCCATATGGGAGAGCTGGCTTCGATCCCTGGAGGAATAGGAAGATCCCCTGAAGAAGAAAAAGTCTATCCACTCCAGTATTATGCCTGGAGAATTCCATGGACTGTATACACCATAGGGTCACAAAGAGTTGGACACAATTGAGTAACTTTCACTTTCACTTTTCACTGGGAATATAAATGAAAACCCAGAATTGCAATCTTTGAAGTCTCACCCACAGAGTGGACACCCTGCCTGGGGCCTTTTCCCAATTGGGACTCCATATGTACTGTGACATGGGACTTCCCAGAACTGTTTAAGTCAGGATGTTGGTCAAAACCCAATTTGGTAGTGCGTCCTCTACTGTTTCTCTTTCTCTTTTCCTTTAATGTTAGTATGTTGAAAGTAAGCTCTATAATTCTCTAATAAATAATTGTATTATTTATTTCTACATAATGAGTGGGTATTGTTAACAAAGCCTTCGAACCTGAGAACATGAAAACTTTCAGAAAACACTAGAGCATAGCGCGGAGTCTCTTAGATACCATGTATCCTACAGATATGTAATGTAAGGCAAAGCAAGAGGCTGGAGGGAAGAGAAGAAAGAAAAAAAGTGAAAACACGTGCTTATGGAAATGAGGGAAGAGCTGATTTTGGAGGCCTCTTGCAATGTCTCAAAAGAGTGTGAAACGGAGCTTTATAGTCCAAGTCTAAATCAGAGGTCCTTTTCTTTCCCTCACAGATTTGCTGGAAATGGTTTAGGAACCAGATTCGAGAGTTTCCCATTTTAAACACTGACTGACAGTAAGTGGCGGTGGGGGCAAGTTGGGGGCAGGGAGGTGGTGTTGCCGTTGGATAGACCAGGATTCACTCTGAGAGGCAGAAGTTTCCAAGAACAGCATTATGTAGCCTAGGAAACTTTGTTAGTTTATCTATTTCTCTCTGGGGCAAAATAAGCGAATTTTCTTAGCTATTACCAAGCTACATCTTCATTCCCATCCAAGAAAGTGTCTCTTCATAACTAAGGACCCAGAGGTAGATCTTTAAAATCCATCTGCTACACACTGAATATGTTTTTTTTTGTTGTTTTTTTTTTTAAGCATTCAAGTTTGCTAGATCTTAAACTTTCGTGTAGTATCACAAGGACCAAAAAAAAGAAACCAGTTGGTTGACTAAGTTTTTCCTCTTTCTGGACAGTTGTACTGGATCTTTTTTCACACAGTGTTAATCTGGCTCTGGTGAAACCCAGTTACCTGCACTTTTCACAACCACAGTTCTCTCATGACAAAGATATGCAATGACTGTCTTCATTTAACTGACTGAGCTGTGCATGCTAAGTCACTTCACATGTGTCCAGCTCCTTGTGATCCCATGGACTGTAGTCTGCCAAACTCCACTGTCCATGGAATTCTCTAGGCAAGAATACTAGAGTGGGTTGCTATGTCCTCCTCCAGTGGATCTTCTCAACCCAGGGACTGAACCCAGGTCTCCTGCATTGCAGGCAGATTCTTTAACATCTCAGCTACCAGGAAAGACCAAGCCCAAGAGTAAATAAATACAAATCAACTCCTAGAACACCACATCACCCTTCATTGGTATCTCTATTTCCTACCACAACTACTTACATATAAATGAAGTATGTGTAAACCCAGACATAAGGCTTTTCTGACCAGGGGGTGTTTTTCAGGTGACTATGTTCATCTTCCACGGAGCTTCAAAGACCTGTAACATGCGATGGCTAACTTCCAGGCCTCTGCAACCTAGCAACTCTGCTTCCTGAGACTTCTGTTCTGAGTCCCTCCTCCATCTTGCTCCCTTTATAATCCTCCTTTCATCAGGGCCTGGTGCACAGGTCTTGAGGTCTAGTCACCCACACACAAAAGGCCAGTTTTATAAATCTTTACCTGGGTAAAACTGCAATGCCTTCAAGAATGGATCTCTCTTTGTGGGTAAGTGTTAGATAGATTAGGCAGCATGCAGAAAGGGAGTGTCATCTCCCATTTTCAGGAGAGCCAACCCAGATGTTTTGGCATGAATATTTTCAAAATCAAAGATGCATGTGCGTATGAAATTAAACTAAAGGTGCTTCCTGTGTATGTTTTTAAATAGCTACCTTGTGTTTGTCAAAGTGCAATTTCTCATCAGCAAATCATCAGCAAAATGAACCCACATAGAGTGGATGTCACCAGCTGGAAGCCCTGTAGCAGGCCAGATCTCATCCACAGATACATTTTATTAAGGTTATAGGGCTGTGAACAAGATATGAACTCACTGCCAATATTTGAAAATTAGGAGATTTCATATGAAAATCAGATTCACAACTTCCCTTGAAAAATCAGATGGGACTCAGGTCTCCATTCTAGCATGCAATGACCAAGCCACCCTTTCCAGTAGATAATGCTACCCATTTTCCTATCAACAGCTGCTTGGGTACCTAACAGGTACCCACTGTGAATCCTGCAGTATATCCCAAGGTCACATAAAACAGACTCTTGGGGAAGGAGGCAGTTGAAGGTCTTTTTTGCTTTTCCTCCATCTCTTTTATATTTCTCAGGACTCAAGCATTTTGCTTCCCAATGAGAAGTTATAAGTCCACAGTCTTAAGCTCCATTTGTAGGTCATCTTGTCAATAGGGAAAAAGACAAGGACGTGTTTGGACACACAATTTTCCCTGCTTTTGCATCCCTGATTTGAAAAAGAAAAAAATTTGTAATTCAGAAATGAATTTGTGAGAAAGGACAAGAAACTGGCCCAAGCCTGTTTCTAGCCAAAGCAAAGAAAATCTCTGATAGCACTGTGGATATTATTGTAGTTTGAGATCAAAGACACATATTTCTGGTACTTCTCATTATTGAATAAAGAGACAAAACTTTTCTGGATTTCAAACAATATATCCACAGATTACCAGGCATCTATTGAACTTGGTTTGAAAAGTACTGCATTAAAAATGAATTATGTCACTTC
This sequence comes from Madoqua kirkii, assembly GCA_006408675.1. Classification (NCBI taxonomy): domain Eukaryota; kingdom Metazoa; phylum Chordata; class Mammalia; order Artiodactyla; family Bovidae; genus Madoqua; species Madoqua kirkii. Next base: position 21,862 of record SJYC01093596.1, on the reverse strand, counting down.
GGTGTCACTGATGTCAAAGCAATTGTAAATACCAATGAAAATGCAGGTACCAAATGTGGATAATAGTACTTGGTTATAAACTGGTCCTCTGGCTATCCAGTGCATGCTGTCATGCACTTGATAAGCCCCACTATAAAGGTTATGCCCTTTATAGGCATAACCTCAAATATCGTAATAATTGCAAATGTCTGACAATGTATCCATTCACTGCCAAGATTTTTCTTATATCTCAGTTGGAGAAAAATGCAACATGCATAATACAACTATTTCTTCATAGGACTTTCCCTTTGAGACACCAGAAATCAAAAGCAAAGCATAGTTTAAAATTCATCAATAAGAAAACAACCCAATTAGAAAAAGGGGTGAGGGGGAGATCTAAGCAGCCACCACACCAAAGAATACATACAGATGCAAATAAGATATGAAAAGATGCTCCTTACTCTCTGTCATGAGGAATTTATGATCAAAACAATGAGATACTACTCACCTATAAAAATGGCCCAAATTCAAAGTACAACACCAAGTGCAGATAAGGATGTGAAGCAACATGAACTCTCACTCATTGCTGCTGCTAATGCAAAATGGGACAGTCACTTTGGAAGACATTTGGGCAATTTCTTACAACATTAAACATAGCCTTACCATACAATCCAGCAGTTATACTCTCGGTATCTACTCAAAGATGCTGAATGTTGTATACACACAAGAACCTGCACATGGATGTTTTATAATAGCTTTAGTTGTAGTTGCCCAAGCTTGGAGGCAATCAAGACATTCTTCAGTAGATTAATGAATACTGAACTGCAGTAAATTCCAACAATGGAATATTATTCAACCCTAAAAAGACATAAGCTATCAAGCCATGAAAAGACATGGAGGCAGCTTAAATGCATATTTCTAAGTGAAAGAAGCAACCCTGAAAAGAATATACATTGTATGATTCCAACTATATAACACTCTGAAAAAGGCAGAACTATGGAAATATAAAAGATCTGTGGTTGCCGGGGAAGGATGAAGAGACTAGCACAGAGGATTTTTAGCGTAGTGAAACTATCCTGTTCAGTTCAGTCGCTCAGTCATGTCCAACTCTTTGCGACCCCATGAATCACAGCATGCCAGGCCTCCCTGTCCATCACCAACTCTCGGAGTTCACTCAGACTCACGTCCATCAAGTCCGTGATGCCATCCAGCCATCTCATCCTCTGTCGTTCCCTTCTCCTCCTGCTCCCAACCCCTCCCAGCATCAGAGTCTTCCAATGAGTCAGTTTTGCACATGAGGTGGCCAAAGTACTGGAGTTTCCACTTTAGCATCATTCCTTCCAAAGAAATCCCAGGGCTGATCTCTTTCAGAATGGACTGGTTGGATCTCCTTGCAGTTCAAGGGACTCTCAAGACTCTCCTCCAACACCACAGTTCAAAAGCATCAATTCTTTGGCACTCAGCTGTCTTCACAGTCCAAATTTCACATCCATACATGACTACTGGAAAAACCATAGCCTTGACTAGACAGACCTTTGTTGCCAAAGTAATGTCTCTGCTTTTGAATATACTATCTAGGTTGGTCATAACTTTCCTTCCAAGGAGTAAGTGTCTTTTAATTTCATGGCTACAGTCACCATCTGCAGTGATTTTGGAGCCCCCAAAATAAATTCTGACACTGTTTCTACTGTTTCCCCATCTATTTCCCATGAAGTGATGGGACCGGATGCCATGATCTTCGTTTTCTAAATGTTGACCTTTAAGCCAACTTTTTCACTCTCCACTTTACTTTCATCAAGAGACTTTTGAGTTCCTCTTCACTTTCTGCCATAAGGGTGGTGTCATCTGCATATCTGAGGTTATTGAGATTTCTTCCGGCAATCTTGATTCCAGCTTGTGTTTCTTCCAGTCCAGCATTTCTCATGACGTACTCTGCATAGAAGTTAAATAAGCAAGGTGACAATATACAGCCTTGACGTACTTCTTTTCCTATTTGGAACCAGTCTGTTGTTCCATATCCAGTTCTAGCTGTTGCTTCCTGACCTGCATATAGGTTTCTAAAGACAGGTAAGGTGGTCTGGTATTCCCATCTCTTTCAGAAGATATTAAGAAGAGGTGGCAAGAATACACAGAAGAACTGTACAAAAAAGATATTCAAAACCAAGATAATCATGATGGTGTGATCACTCACCTAGAGCCAGACATCCTGGAATGTGAAGTCAAGTGGGCCTTAGAAAGCATCACTACAAATAAAGCTAGTGGAGGTGATGGAATTCCAGTTGAGCTATTTCAAATCCTGAAAGATGATGCTGTGAAACTATCCAGTATTATACCCTAATGTTGCATATATTTGTCCAAGCCCAAGACATTTTATAAGGGCTTCTCTGATGGCTCAGCAGTAACTAATATGCCTGCAATGCAGCAGGTTTGATCCTTGGGTGGGGAAGATGCCCTGGAGAAGCAAGTGACAACGCACTCCAGTATTCTTGCCAGGAGAATCTTATGGACAGAGGAGTCAGGCTGGCTACAGTATGTGGAGTTGTGGGGTCTGAAAGAGTTAGACACAGCTGAGCACAGCATCGCACCATTAGCAAGAAATATTGTAATTAAAACGTCAAAAGTTAAAGAGAGAATTCTAAAGTTAGACAGAGAAAAAAAAGAGTGAGATACAAGGGAACACCCATAAGACTCTCAGCTGATTTTTTCCCCCTCAAATTCTTACCATTCATGTTGTCTCTCTATTCCCAGTCATCATACATGTAGCCTCTGAGCCCAATTCAGTTCAAAATGAATTATTTGACAAATGTTGAAAAATTAAAACCTGAGCCTCAACTAAAGGCTAATACTGAACTAGCAAAACCAATGTCTTAACTTCTAAGGGCAATTTCTATATTCCATGTGATGTTAGGGAAGGATCAGGTACATCAAAGATTTGAAAAGAAAAAAGGACTTGAAATCGAAATTCCCCAGTTGCACTATCATCTTCTATACAAATTTCCCCCAATGTAGAAGTTAATGTTTAGTGCCTGTATTGTATTAAAGGATAATTTTTAGCTGCTACACAGACTTGTGTGATAAATCCACAATGAAAAAGATTTATAAGAAAGAGACAGAAGAAATCAAAAAGCATATCACAGTGATTTCACAGGAAACATAAGAAAGATGCTTGGCTCTTGAAAGGGTCACCAACAAGGCAGAAACACTACAATGTCCCTTTGGTAATGAAAAAGACTTCCCTTTGTAAGAGAAGACTTGCTGCTAAGAGTGGAAAGAACATTAGGTTTATTTCTTTCAAGCAATGCTGTCTAGAGTCTTCAACTTCCAAATTCGTTCTTTGGAATAAACTTATTCTCTAAATGGCATCAGTTTTGACTTCTTGATATAAAAGTTAGAAAATAACAATCACTGTGATTCACTGATGATTTTTACATAATTTTAATGACTTGATACTCTCAACTACTCCTCAACCTACTCACCAGTAGCACGGAGAATTTTGCTTCTCCTGTCTTCGGGTTGGTAAATATCAATCCAAGTATACAGGTATTGCTGCTGCCACGGCTGCTACTGCTAAGTCACTTCAGTCGTGTCTGACTCTGTGCAACCACACAGATGGCCTCCTGCCAGGCTCCTCTGTCCCTGAGATTCTCCAGGCAAGAACACTGGAGTGGGTTGCCATTTCCTTCTCCAATGCATGAAAGTGAAAAGTGAAAATGAAGTCGCTCAGTCGTGTCTGATTCTTAGTGACCCCATGGACTGCAGCCTACTAGGCTGCTCCATCCGTGGGATTTTCCAGGCAAGAGTACTGGAGTGGGGTGTCATTGCCTTCTCCGACAGGTATTGCTAAAAGGTACCAAAAATATGCCACAGGGAGAGAAAAGGCAGATAAATCAAGTGTAGGAAATCTGCAAGACTCATCAGCCTTCACCTAATTAAGTCTACACTGAGGCCTGATCTCCTGGTCTTGGGATGGCAAGACATGAATTGAGATTATAGCCCTGCCCCTTAGCTGGGTGACTATGGTCAGGTTCTTTATCTCCACTAAAAATGTAGCTTTCTTTGAATCTATTAAGTGACAATATTAGCTTTTTTTCACAGAGTTGTCATGAGGAATAGTTATAATACCCATGAAAGTCTATAGATTTGACATATGGTAAACACTTGATAATGGTTGTTTAATGAGAATGTTAATTATCACCTAATTGCCTACACTTTCATATTACAATTTTCTAATTGTTGTTCTTGTGTTTTTAAATCTTTGTTGCCCCCCTTCCCAGACAAAAATTAAAAGTCAACCATTTTAATATCTGCTGACATGGTCCCCTGTGGGTTAGTCAGAGATGGGCTCTATTTTAATACAAGGTGTCTGGATGGATAGTTGACACAATGAGCTGATGCTGTGAGTACATGCTCTCTTGAAGCTTCAGGTTGTGTGGATCTTAATGCAGAAGAATTCGAGGATGTCTCAACAGTTCTGTCTGAGGTGACAGAATCCAAAACACCCCTTTGAAGTCTCTAAGGGACAATCTGTCCTCTTGCTTCTTGGAAAGGAAAAAATGGAAATTTGCTACTTGGGGGACTAAAGAAGAAAAGAGAGAGAGAGAGAGAGAAAAAAAAAAGACACACTGCTTCAAATGTCCACAAGGCCCTCTGGGTTCTTTTCACTAAAGGATAAGTTTTCACGGTTTTTGGCACTTTCAGTAGAAGTAATTAAACTTGGCAACTCCCACATTTCTGTGTTTCTCTTCTCTTCCAGATGGAGGGGCGGGAAGAGAAGGAAGGGGTCAGGCTCCCCTTCTGAGAGATGTGGATCAACGCTTCCCTCTGAAAGCAAGGATTCCTCCTCTCTGGTAGGTACTGTGCCAGCCTGATCCTGTTCTTAGGCACATTGCCCATCTTGGAAGTGAAATGGTCGGGTATGAGAAACTGCGGGCTGAAGGAGAGAGGGTTCATGCATCACTGCAATACTATACTAAGCTTTTAGCCAAGTGCCCAGATTCTGGAGGCAGGAGGATGACAACGTTAAGAGAAACTTTAAATGGATTTTCTATCCCTATGCCTAAGTCAGCTTCCAACTATTTCTTAAATAAAATAATTAACATATAGAAGTGAGATGTTAAAATGCGCATCAGATGTTGGATCTTTCAGAGAGGAGAGTTTCTGCTGTAACTTAGGAAACCTGTATTTGGAAGGAAATAAATAAAAGAAAGTCTATAATGCAATGCGGGGAAATGGGGAAATGCTGAGGGGTAAGAGAACTTCCGGCTCTGAGAATCAGCTGAAATCAACTCCTCTGAGTCAGTGATGCCAGACACGGCTGCACATTCCCAACAGAGGCTGACCTCTCCTGCACTAACCCTGTCATTGCTTTCTACTGAACTGAATGGAACCATTTGGCACAGGGCTTCATATTCAATTACTCAACTGGTCCACACCCAGCAATGTGTCAACAGCCAGGGTGAGAGGCCTGATTTAAGACGTGTCACTGCTGTGAATGGGGCCTCCTCTGGTCCACTGCTGGAGAAGCTGAGACCCTAGAATTCCTCTTGGAAGGAACCCTTTCGATGTTGATTGACTCCGAGAGACCAAACCATGGCTGAAGTCTCCCTTCCCCTCTGGATCTCACTCCTTTTCCCTTCTAATGTATTTAACTTAGCACTCTCTCCTTCAAATTCTGAAGATGTTTCTCCCACGGTCTGATCTTTAAATAACTTCTCACCTCACTGACCAATCAGAGGTGGCCCATTCTGATAAATCGTGATTATGATTCCACAGACATATTATGAATTCCATCATTCATTCATTCCCCACCAGCTATGCTTTTTTTCAACCCATTGTGAATCTTTCACAAGCAAGGAAAACTAGGAAATGTGATGGGATTTCACCAGAAAGGGCATTAAACCAACTAATAACAATGCTTGAAACTGATCTCAAATCAGTGCTGTGTATTCTGTGACTCCATCTCCATTCTTTGAAATGAAGATGGATTTTTGTCTTCTTCTAAATTTCAGTGTCATTGTTGCTTCATGAACTAAACAATCCAACAGCAATAGTTACCATTTATTGAGTACACACACACATCTCAGTATAACAGAAGTTCAGATAAGTCCATCACATAACGATCAAGCTTAATCCTCAGAATTGTTCTATAAAGGAGTTATTTTATAATAACTCCCACCATACTTCAGATGAGAAATTAAGAATGCAAACCTCAGGGTTACTATGAGTAAGCGAGTTTAAGAGCTTGGTATTCAAAGCCAAATATATGTGTGTGTGTATATATACATAAATAATCCCTTCAAAGCACACGCTAAGTAGCTATGGTACCTTTCAGGATGAGGAAAGAGGGATGAAAAGTTTTTATAAGTCCAAAACAAAGAGATTGCTGATGTCTACTAATGTCACAGTGCTGCAAAGAAAGAAAAATAGAAAACAAGGAAGGGAAGGAAAAAAGGTGGAAGGGGGAAAAGAAAAAGGAAGGAAGGAAGAGAGGAGGGGGAGGGAATGGGGTGGAGAAAGACTGTGAGAAAAGGAGAGGAGTGGGACCGAAGGAAGGAAGTAATTAAGGTATATTTAACCACTAGAGATTTAAATCAGATGGAGATCATTTGTAAATTTTGAGGGGTGACATGATCTAGTAAAAAGAGGAAATGGCTAAGCTAAGAGACCTGAACCCTGGATTCAATGCACTTATTAACCAGCTGTGTAACTCTAAGCACATTACTTACCCTGCCTGTCTCCATTTCTTTATCTATTGAATGAGATAATAATGATAATTTGCCTAAATCACCTCAAAATAAAATGATACAGTTAATGTGGAGGACTTTGGGAAATTAAAACTATTAAGTAGAATATGTTATTACTGATGATTCTGCTTAAAATACCAGTTAAAATGCCTCTTTCCTTCCTTTTGTTCCCATAGAAGACCACTCAAAACTTCTTCCTAATTGGCCCAGTAAAAAAAACTGTCTAGCTTTCCAGAGATGGAAATCACCTTAATCATGTCTTTAAAAATAAAAAAAAAATATTTGACCATTTGTTTATTCTTTCTCTCATTGGATTAAATAATTCACTTATGCCTAACTAAACCATGACTGGTGCTCAACTTTACAACCAAATTTTTGTCCAGTGTACTTCATGTTTTCAATACCTCAATTCCTATTCAAGTAATACAAATGTCAAGAAATGCAAATTAATGTATTATTGGCATAAGCAACGCATAATTGGAAAGCTACATATGGTAAAAACAAAATCAAATAATGTCCTGTCCAATTTATTTTCACAATACCTGACTTAAGGATTCGAGAGACTTCGGCTGGCTGTCTATAGAAGAGTATGTTCATTCTTAATTAAACCTACACAACCTTTTTTAACCAAATGCCTGTCAGTGATCAGATCTGGTCCCCATGTTATCTCCATGACCTCCTTTGACAATGGGCCTGATAAGCTATTTGTTTCGCGGGGTCTGTCTGAAGGTTAAGGCAAATAGGTAGATGGGGAAAAATGGCTTCAGTTACCACCAGCCCTAGGATATTTTAATAGCCAGTAGATTTTCACTAAAGGAGAAGTCTGCAGCCATTATGAATGAAGTCAAGCAGGCTGTGGATACTTGGAGAGTATCAGAGTTGGCAGGGAATACTGTTAGAGATTTCCTCGTCTGCCTTGAGTAAATCAGCATCATCAGCTGGCCCTGTTCTGCTACAGAAATGTCCAGAATGTCTAGGCTATAAAATTCCTTGAGACTATGCCACTGAAAGAGCAAGTCAGCCAATTTATGTCTCCCTTACATTCGCTCATCATGATAGTGCTTAGGGATAAATGTAGTTATTTTAGGGGTAAAGGCAAGGGTAGGAAAAGCAGTGTTCCTTACCAAGGCTCTTTTTTATATTAATTAATTAATTTGCCTGCATCAGGTCTTAGTTGCAGCACACAGGATCTTTTGTAGTGGTGTAAGGGCTTAGTTGCCCAGAGGCATGTGGGATCTTACTTCCCCAACCAGACATCAAACCTACGTTCCCTTTCCCTGCATTAGAAGGCAGATTCTTCACCACTGGACCATCAGAGAAGTCCCATCAAGGCTCTTTTGGATTCAGCTTCCTGTCTAGGAACGAGTTATCAGACTGCAGGCATTCATCTCTCCGCACCTACCCATCTAAGGTGTCTTCAGCAAGAAAACAAAAGGCAAGTTGAGAGACAGGCGAAATCTACTCTGACCTTCCCCAGAACACGGTCTAGGAGGTGTATACAAAGGGGTCTTGACAGATTTCCACCCGACAGTAAACAGAAAACTACACCTTATAGACCTTTTTCCTTTCCCTGCATTAGAAGGCAGATTCTTCACCACTGGACCATCAGAGAAGTCCCATCAAGGCTCTTTTGGATTCAGCTTCCTGTCTAGGAACGAGTTATCAGACTGCAAGCATCCATCTCTCCGCACCTACCCATCTAAGGTGTCTTCAGCAAGAAAACAAAAGGCAAGTTGAGTGACAGGCGAAATCTACTCTGACCTTCCCCAGAACACGGTCTAGGAGGTGTATACAAAGGGGTCTTGACAGATTTCCACCCGACAGTAAACAGAAAACTACACCTTATAGACCTTTTCCAAGAGCTTTTAGGATCTTTCAGGAACTTCATAGGCAACTTCCCAGGTGGAGCTAGTGGTAAAGAATTCACCTGCCAATGCAGGAGACATAACAGACGCAGGTTTGATCCCTAGGTCATGAAGAGTCCATGGAGGAGGGCATGGCAACCCACTCTAGTATTCTTGCCTAGAAAAATCCCATGGACAGAGGAGCCTGGTAAGCTACAGTCCATTAGGTCCCAAAAGTCAGATACAACTCAAGCAACTTAGCACGCATGCAGGAACCTCACGAATTACATTGTGGTACAACAAACATATGCCATATGCATAGAGGTATCTGTATTTTTGGAAGACTTCCATTTACGCACAGAGTTTAGTAAACAGTGGACAAATTTAAGTCTGATATCAGAAAGGAAGAACCTTATCAATTTAGAGCCATCACTTTTCCAGGTTAAGCATTCACAGTTCCTGCAAGTAACACATTAGATATTTCCAAAACCCCCCATCAATTTGTGAACTTCCTCTGAATCCATTTCTGGTTTTCAGTGTCCTTCCCAAGGATGTAGTCTAGAACTTAACACAATATTCTACACTTTCTCAGATCAGTAATAATAATAAAGAAGCAGTCACTTTTTACTACTGTAGAAGTAATTCCTAGTTCAATCTAACAAAGATGGCAGATCAAGTGTACCATCATTTTGGGACCCAAAGTTTAGCTATTCTAAATAGCTTGTATAAACCTCAGCTGTTATTTTGTAAGTTTTATGTTCAACATGGAACTTATATTGTGAGAAACCTTCTCATATGTATCTAACAGGTACTGAACATTATTAATGTTATGCAAAACAAATTCAAGAACACTGTTGATCAACTTGCTATTAGCCAACTGGATTCCACCATTTATCATCATTATTCCAAATGAATTTTGGATTAGGGCTGATAGTTATTAAAATGGAAACCCATTGGGGGAAAAAATATTTGGATGTTGGGTAATGGATTAAATTACTGGCAATAATAGTGACTGACAAATTATTCCATCTTCGTGGAGCATGACGACATCACACTTACTGGTGCTTACCAAAAAGAACACCAATTTGCCAAGTTGTCACCCTTCCATCCACTTATCCAACCTTTCATTGATTTTTTTAATTTCACTTCACAAAGGATTTGTGGTATTCAGAAGTGTGCATAATGTACATAAATGCCAAACATAAAAATAAAGAGTCAACACACTGTTATTTAGAATAGGAGATTGAGAACAGGAAGAAAATCCATAAATAGAGGGCAGTTTGAATGTATGCAGTTAAAATGTTTAACTTAAAATTTGCCCCTTGGTTTCATATCACTAAAACAAAAATAGGAACATCTTCAGTTATATGATCTACATAGTCTTTAAGGAGAAAGTATACCAAATTATTAGGGGGAGAACAGATGACTAATAGAATCTTCTGTGTGGCAGATGAAACAACATAAGGCTAATCAATTTCCCTTTATAATTCTGGCTCAGAAACTAAGCAAAACTCAGTTCACTGTGAAGCCAATCTCTATTTCTTCTCTGTGATTACCCTAAAATCAGCCATTCTCTTTTCCTTAGAGTAGTTAGTCATCAATCAGCATCTCTCAAGAATCATTCTGATTCACAGTGTCCTAGCATTGAAAGGGACGTCAAAGTTAATCTATTTCAACCTCCCATTCAAAGCTAGAACCAGTACCTGAAAGCATTAAATAACAAGAAGCCCACTACATTCTCAAGGCAGTGTCTGCTCCATTTCCATAGTTCTTATTAATGCCAAATTCATCCTTATATTGACTTTCAACAATGGACCATAGTTCTACTGTCAAAAGAGCAACAAAGTCTAAGTTGAATTTTTATATTTAAATATCATTAACATGCATAAATAGGTTATCTTAATATAATATCCTTAGACTAGATGCTGCCATATTTTAAATGAACTGATCATTTATGAGAACATTCAGAGCAAACAGTGGAAATAAAAATACTTATCATGGACTCTGGCAGAAGTCGCTAAGGATACTACTCTGCCTTAGGTGAAATATAGATCAGTTTCACTCATTGACATGAACAGTGCTGTACAATCGTCTTGCTCTGCATTTCTTGCACGCTCATTAGGGTGGCATCTCTGTCATTGCTAATACTTTTTTGTACTTGGATCTAACAGACAAGGTAGGACAGGCTATACCTTGCGTTATGAAAAAGATACTTAGATCTGCAAGTATGATTCTCATAACCTCTGGGATTTGTACTCTTGGCAACTGAAGTTCTTAGGTCCAAAGCATCTTATAGAAACCAGTAATTGTTGTTTTATCACAGTGGTAATAACACTGTTCCAGTGTATTTTGTCCAGATACACAGAACAGTGTATCTGTTTAACAGAACAGTGTATTCTGTTAAATGCAGTGACACTCTCTCACCCAATGATCTCCACCATGAAATAATGACAACATCAAGGAGATCTCACAATACAGTTGACTTGTTGACAATCACTGAGCAATAAAGATCTGGGATTTGAGGCTTCTCTGAATTGATCAGTCTCTCACAAGCAAGAGAATGACCAAAATAGACACCAAGGAAATTGAATATACATACAATGACCAGACCATATATGACAACAGGACTCTCTAATCCACATGTAAAGCCCAGAAAACCAAACTGCAACCTCTATGCAATCAGCCAGAATGGTCAGGACTGAGTTAGGAAAGACCAGCTCCCCTGACTGTCACCTCAACTCTCATCCAACACAGGACAAACTAGAGAAAGCCACATATTCTTACCAAAACAGTCACATAAGGTACCCTTCTGATATTTATCCACTTTCCCCAAGCCAACAGCCTCCAACCTGATGCTTTCCCCTTTTCTCACTATAAAGCTTTTTTAACTACCTGATTGCCACTGAGTCTCTGCCAGACAAGTGATGGTGCCTGACTCCCTTGCTATATCAATTTCTGAATAAATCAACTCTCTGTTCTCATTTATTTCCACAAAACACAAGTATAGTAAGAGTCAATTTGAAGCATCCTGCTATGTTCTATTATGGGCTTCCCTGGTAGCTCAGCTGGTAAAGAATCCACCTGCCAATGCAAGAGATCCTGGTTCGATTCCTGGATCACAAAGATCTTCTGGAGAAGGGAAAGGCTACCCACTCCCGTATTCTTGGGCTTCCCTGGTGGCTCAGCTGGTAAAGAATCCGCCTGCAATGTGCGAGACCTGAGTTCAATCCCTGGGTTGGGAAGATCCCTTGGAGAAGGGAACAGCTACCCACTTCAATATTCTGGCCTGGATAATTCCATGGGTTGTATAGTCAGGCCATGGAGTCGCAAACAGTCAGACAGGACTGAGCAACTTTCACTTTCAAGTTCTATTATATATTATAGTCAAGAATCTTATGCTTAGAAGTTTAACTGCTTGATGGCAAAGAATAAGTCTTGTACTTCTAATGCCACTGATAAACGAGCTCTGGGGTTAAGGGGGGATGAGAAAAGCCCTTGTTTGTGGCATTTTCCAATTTACATAATGTAAAAGTTCTTACCAGGCCAATTTCAAGCTATTACTGATTTAACAACTGGGTTGTAAATTCCTGAATATGTAACAGTCAGTTCTAGCAACCTGAGTGATCCCAGTCATCACTCTGTATTTGTCTACTTTTTTCTCATACTATCTAACACTGTCCAGCGCAAGTAAATATCCAAAAAAATAAATAAATAAAACACAAATGGATAGATAACAGTAGATATAGATATACCAATAGATATGGATGTGCTAACAGATATAGATATGGGAATATATAAATGGTAGATGAATTACTAATTTAATGGGCAGCAGACAAATAAATATGTTTTAGGTAGATACACCTTGTTTTAGAAAACCTGCCTAAATCGTGATACATGCATGATATACTGGTACAAAAGAAAAAAAAAAGATGTCTGCTTTTAAGAAGATTAAATTTTAAGAGTATATACAATGAAGAGTAAATATAACAAATAAGTAAATTATATATACATAAATTATATATACAATAAAGAGTAAATATAACAAATAAGAAAATTATATATATATATACATAAAAATTATATATATAGTTTAAGCTATGGTTTTCCAGTAGTCATGTATGGATGTGGGAATTAGATCATAAAGAAGGCTAAGTGTTCCAAAGAATTGATGCTTTCAAATAGTGGTGCTGGAGAAGACTCTTGAGAGTCCCTTGGACTGCAAGGAGATCAAATCAGTCAGTCCTAAAGGAAATCACCCCTGGATATTCATTGGAAGGACTGATGCTATAGCTGAAACTCCAACACTTTGGCCACCTGATGTGAAGAACCTACTCATTGGAAAAGACCCTGATGCTGAGAAAGATTCAAGACAAAAGGAGAAAGGAGCAGCAGAGGATGAGATGGTTAGACAGCATTACCAACTCAATGGACATAAATTTGAACAAACTCCAGGAGATAGTCAGAGAAGGTGATGGCACCCCACTCCAGTACTCTTGCCTGGAAAATCCCATGGACAGAGGAGCCTGGTAGGCTGCAGTCCATGGGGTCGTGAAGAGTCAGACATGAATGAGCAACTTCCCTTTGACTTTTCACTTTCATGCATTGGAGAATAAAATGGCAACCCACTCCAGTGTTCTTGCCTGAAGAATCCCTGGGACGGGAGAGTCTGGTGGGCTGCCGTCTATGGGGTCGCACAGAGTCGGACACGACTGAAGCGACTTAGCATCAGCAGCCAGGAGATAGTGGAAGACAGAGGAGCCTAACATGCTGGAGGCACAGAGTCAGACAAGACTTAGCAACTGAATAACATAATTTTGTATTAGAAGGTGGCAAGTTATATAGAAATAAGAAAAGGGAAAACTGGGCAAGTGGAACTGGGAGCTCTGAGGGTGAGGATGGTCAAAGGAGGCAGCTTTTGGTAGATGTGAATTGAGTGCTGACTTCAAGATAATAGTTAGCTGTGTAGAACTCCAGAAAAAGAGGGAGTGGTTAGGGGAAAGCCCTTGGACAGATATGCACCAGGAATTTTCATAGAACTGTAAAGAAAACACAGTTTTTTGAGCAAGGAGTAAGAAGGAGACATACCAGAGATCAGGCCATGTAGAAAACTACAAACTGTTATAAGGGCTTTAAATTGTATAAGGAGTAAACTAGGGAAACAGTAAAGTGTTTTGAGTAGAGGAATGATGTAATTAAGCTTTAAAAATTCAATTATTAATGCGATCCAATATGAATGCATTGAAAACAGCTTTAAAGTTAGAAGTTTTTTTGTTTTGTTTGTTTTTTTAATGTGTAATCCAGGGAAGAGATGATGGTGGCTTAGATTGAAAGGGGCGGGAGAGACAGGAGTCATAAAAAAGTGAGGTCGCTCAGTCGTGTCTGACTGTTTGCAACTCCATGGACTGTAACCTACCAGGCTCCTCCGCCCATGGGATTTTACCAGCAAGAGTACTGGAGTGGGTTGCCATTTCCTTCTCCAGGGGATCTTCCTGACTCAGGGATGGAACCCAGGTCTCCCACGTTGCAGGCAGATGCTTTACCGTCTGAGCCACCAGGGAAGCCCACAAAGAGGCATAAAGGGTGATAATAATTGGCAGTGCAATGACATGATGAAAAGTGATAGGATTCTGGATGTATGAGAAAAGTAAAGCCAAGAGAATTTGGATTTTGATCAACTATAAGAGAAAGATGAGTCATAGTTGAATCCAAGTGTTTGGAACTGAATAAAGAAAGAGAAACAAAGTTTATGGAGGAGAATTTATTGTAGAACATGAGTTTGAAATGCCTATCAGACTTCTGAGTCTGGAACTATAAGACAGATTTGAGCTAAAGGTATAAATTTGAAATAATCAACAGAAATGATACTTAAAGTTGTAAGTCTGGTTGCGATTATCAAGGGATTGAGGGAATAGAAGGATGAGAAGATGACTTAGAACAGAGTCTTGAATCATTTCAACATTAAGAGTTCCAAAAGTGGATAGGAAGTCCCACAGGAAGTGAAACCTTTAAAACACAACAATCAGTGAGTTAAGGGAAAACCAAGAAACAATGGTGTCCTGAAAGCTGAGTGAAGAAAGTATATTGAGGAAAGAATGAGTAACTTAGTCAAATACTGCTCGTGGTGACGTGTCATGACACAGGGACTAAAAACTTACCACTGGGCTTAGCAGTGTGGAGGCAATTCATTAGCTTGACATTAGCAATGTCATGGAGTAAAAAGGCTTCAAAAGAGTCTTCAAAAGGTTGAAAGAAAATGAATGTGCAATGAGGTACCGTTTCATACCAGTCAGAATGGCTGCAATCCAAAAGTTTACAAGCAATAAATGCTGGAGAGGATGGGGAGAAAAGGGAACTCTCTTACACTGTTGGTAGGAATGCAAACTAGTATAGCCACTATGGAAAACAGTGTGGCGATTCCTTAAAAAATTGCAAATAGAACTGCCTTATGACCCAGCAATCCCACTGCTGGGCACACACACTGAGGAAACCAAAACTGAAAGAGACACATGTACCCCAATGTTCATTGCAGCACTGTTTATAATAGCCAGGACATGGAAACAACCTAGATGTCCATCAGCAGATGAATGGATAATAACAGTGTGGAGATTCCTTAAAAAATTGCAAATAGAACTGCCTTATGACGCAGCAATCCCACTGCTGGGCATACACACCGAGGAAACCAGAATTGAAAGAGACACATGTACCCCAATGTTCATTGCAGCACTGTTTGTAATCGCCAGGACATGGAAACAACCTAGATGTCCATCAGCAGATGAATGGATAAGAAAGCTGTGGTACATATACACAATGGAGTATTACTCAGCCCTTAAAAAGAATAAATTTGAATCAGTTTTAATGAAATGGATGAAACTGGAGCCGATTATACAGAGTGAAGTAAGCCAGAAAGAAAAATGCCAATACTGACACATATATATGGAATTTAGAAAGATAGTAATGATGACCCTGTATGTGAGACAACAAAAGAGACACAGAGGTATAGAACGGACTTTTGGCAAGAGCGTGGGATGATTTGGGAGAATGGCACTGAAACATGTATACTATCATGTAAGAAACGAAGTGCCAGTCTATGTTTAATACAGGATACAGGATGCTTGGGGCTGGTGCACGGGATGATACAGAGAGATGAGATGGGGTGGGAGGTGGGAGGGGGCTTTGGCATTGGGAGATCGTGTACACCTATGGCTGATTCATGTCAATGTATGGCAAAACCAATACAGTACTGTAATATAGAATAAAGTAAAAAATAATAATAAATAAAGAATACTATGGCAAAATTCCAAGAAAAAAAAAAAAGAAAAGACTCTGATGCTGGGAAAGATTGAAGGCAGGAGGAGAAGGGGACCACAGAAGATGAGATGGTTGGATGGCATCACCGACTCAATGGACATGAGTTTGGGTAAACTCCAGGAGTTGGTGATGGACAGGGAGGTCTGGTGTGCTGCGGTCCATGGGGTTGCAAAGAGTCAGACATGACTGATCAGCTGAACTGAACTGAAATGCAAGAGACTTTAGAGATGTGGGTTTGAACCCTGGGTGGGAAACATCCCCTGGAGAAGGAAATGGCAACACACTGCAGTATCCTTACCTGGAGACTCTCATGGATAGAGGAGCCTGGTGGGCTACATTCCTTGGGGTTGCAAAAAGTTGTACATGACTGAAGTCACAGCACACAGCACAATTATTTACCGTTACAGACAATGGGCTTTAGAAGGAGAAGATGGGGGTTAATCTCAGTTCTATCCTTTATGAGTTTATGCCTCCATCCTTTCCCTCGGATATCATTTTAAATTTTAAATTCTGCTTAATAACACTTAGCCCATGGGGTGGCTTTCTCTTGATCATCTTCTGTTTTGTACCAGGATGGCCACATCAGGGGTAACATGTTGAAATAATTTCAAAACAACGGGAAAAAGTCGCTGCCCTTCACTTGCATCCATACCCCTCAGCGTGCCTTCTTGCTACTCCAGCTCTAACCCTCTACTCCCAGAAGCCCTCAGACCTTTCCATGATCCAGCAACTGAAGGGGTACTGCCTTGCCCTCCAGGACTCTGCTCCAGGCTATCGTTCCTGCCCAATCTATTTGGTTAGTGTCTGGACACACAGAATGCTACATGTTTTGAATTTGACCTCTGAGAAGCTGTTTTTCCTTTCCTTATCCTTGGTGCTTGGCCTCTCTGCTCTCATATACATTGTGATTTGACTTACATGATAGCTGGGTGTCTTCTTCCTTCTCTAAGTTTAAGCAAAATAAGGAATGGGTGGTAACCCCGGTTTTCCAGCCCATGACATTTGCGGGATAGGTGATTGTTGAATTGGATTTCAGTCAAAATGTTCCTTTCACTATAAAGCATTCCTGTGTGATTACTGCAGTTGGGAAAATGCCCTGAAAGATGGAGTCCTTTGGGTTATTAGTAGCTACTGAGATGCAACAAAACAGGTGAATAGAATAATATATTTAAATCAAGGATTTAATAAGAGAAAGTCTAAAATGCACCAAGAGCAAGAAGTTAATGAGAGAGCTGGTGAGACTGTTACCCATGCTGGGTTCACTTACGGCAGCTCCTTGATACCAGACTGTTCAATATGTACTAACAGTTCAAAATCCAGTTCCAACTAGACATTTAAAGGCTTTTTGTATCATCTAATTTCATGAATAACACTGTAAAGGAAAGTTTATAACTATTTCTAAAATAAGATATAGGAAAACTCAATGTATAAAATATGTTAATGACCCTAATAAATGAACACTATAAATTTGAGTTTATTTTGTGACTTTCCTTTTACAATATACATGGCAATACACAAATTCATTCTCTTAGTTTTTCATCATTATGACTCATAGAAGTTGAGCAAAGAAAGGAATGATCATTCTTGTTTTAAAAGCAAGAATACCATATGCAATAATTAAGAAAAAAGAATCAATACATTGCCTAACCATAAATCAAAGAAAATGCAGATTGTTCAGATATTTCCCCTGGCAATGTCATGTTTGAATTTGGCCTGGCTTGATTCTCTTTAATAGTATTTTTAAAATGTACTCAATCCATAAAATCCTCAGAGTGCATCCATCTACCACCAGGCAACTGATTCTAAAATAAAAGAGAAGATTACGCATAAGAGGAGTAAAAAAAAGTCATCAGCTCTGTCTCCCTTATCATTTAGGTTAGAATAGACTCAGTCAAAGCAGTGAATCCCTCAAGCCAGAGCAGAGAGAAAGGTCCAGAGATCTGCACAAAGTTCAGTTTACCTCTCTCATTAGCTCAATTAAACACACCATTATTGATCGCCATTATGCAAGGGGACACACTTAGCACTGGATAGGGATACAGTGATGGGCTAGATGTTCTCTCCCTCACAAGGAGCTTGAAGTCCAGCAGGAAAGATAAAAGCAGCATATAAATGGGTAACACCTAAGGAAGGGCACGCTAATGCCATCGAGTGCCCCCAAGGGCAGCTGGAACACAGAGAAGAGAGAAATTACTTCTGTCTGGTGGAACAGGGGTAAGTTTCCTTTCAGACACAGTATTTAAAACCAAGACTTACAAAAGAGGTAGGTTTCAGGCCCATGAAAATGAGGAAAATGGATACGTTAAGAAGAAAGAATAACAAAATCAAAAGAGATCGAAATAGAAAAACCACATCCATAACTTAGATGGAGAGGTAGATCTAAATTTCTTGGGTTGTCAGATGGTGACAGAAAAGGCTGGAGATACTGTATCCCACACTGTATGGAGCAAAGCAGTGAGTTTTAGGGTTAAAGAAATTTTAAAGAAAAGGAACACTGAGCCTTAGAAAGCTTTTAGAGAGCTCTCAGGGAATACTTCTAACACATCTTCATTGGGGCTTCCCTGTGGCTCAGCTGGTAAAGAATCTGCCTGCAATTCGGGAGACCTGGGTTTGGTCCCTGGGTTGGGAAGATCTCCTGGAGAAGAGAAAGACTATCAACTCCAGTATTCTGGCCTGGAGAATTCCATGGACTGTATAGTCCATGGGGTCACAAAGAGTCGGACACGACTGAGTGACTTTCAGTTCACTTTCATAGGGAATACACGTAGTGAGTGAGAGATCTGAGACTTAAAGCTTCAGAGCTCATATTCTTTCTATCACATCCCAGCATTTCCTCCTTGAATGTTTTTCCTCCAACATCTGAGCGAAACCAGTATAGACTCTCCTGGCCACTCCTTTCCTGCACCCCATCGTGGTCAGCTTCACATCCAAGTGAGAGTACCCCATCCCACCTGTGCAGCACCCAGAAACTGGTACCCCAGTTTATGTCATTCACAGACTGATGCTTTTACAGGTCTGCTTGGGTCCTCTAGCCAATGGGATATCTCAATGGCCAAGGTCCACCTATGGAACTCTAGATGATGAGGGAGATAAAAAGCAACAGGGCAGAAATATCCCTTAATTTTATGGGGTTCCTCCAAGAAACTAAGTAATCCAAAAGCACATTTTACGAGAGATATTATCTTATCAGTTGTCAGTCTTCTTCGGAGGAAATTCTGAGCCCTCCAAAAGCAAGCCATGAACACACTATGTTTTGGAATATGAATTTTAGCAAAAGATAGAGTGATGAAACTTCAGTTTTCTCAGTAGAAGGAAGCTAATGGAGATACCTCAAATATTATCTTAATTGCCAGGCAGTATGACAATATCCTTCACTGAAGGATAGTTTACACAAACTTGTCCCTTAGATCATAGGCTGATCTTAACCACTGAGAAAGAATTCAAGAAGAAACCAATGTTTGAAACACATAGGACATTACATATTAAAGATACTCTCTTTAAGATTTGTCTGCTAGCAACTTGGTGCACAGTATATAATGGATACCAACATACACTGGTGTGCCCCCTGGGTCTTGCAGTTTTGAGTACGTAATATTTTACAGTAACAGATTTTTAAAAATTCTCTCATTTATTAATTTTTCTGGCCTTGCTACATGACACTTGGGATCTTAGTTCCCTGACCAGGGATGGAAACTTGTGCCCCCTGTAGTGGAAGCTCAGAGTCTTAAGCACTACACCGCCAGGAAGTCCCAGAGTAACGGCTTATTGCAGTCCTGTGTGACACTCTTCTACAGACCCAACTGGCAATCCCCTATGCATCTGAGAATTAAATGCCTCCCTCAAACGCCACCTCCTCCTCCTCATTTATTCAACAAATATCTAATGTGAATATAGGAAGGTGATACAGAGCAGAGGTCAGGAGTCAGTCTTGGGTACCACATGGACTAGTTTCAAAACCAGCTGCATGACTTTGAACAAAATACTTAACTTCTCTGTCTCTACACTTCCTCATCTCTAAAACACGATTGTAATATCTGACTCACAGCACTGTTACAATGATTACAGGGGACAGTATGGGTGATGCTTAGAACAATGCCTAATTCCATGGAAAGTGCTCAGGAAACATACTTAGCAGTTTTTATTTTTATTACTGCCTAGTTTATGTTAGCATATATTACCTACATGTGTTAGATCCTCCGGCTACTACTGCTAGAACATTCATTTCCTATTGGGATGCATATATTTTGTGGTTTTGTTGGATTCCACCCTTTCCAGACAGAGTGGTGTAGCAACTCTGGAGTATTAAGCACCATAAAAAGAAACCTAGAATTTCACTCAATATATCCATTAATCTTCTTAAATTCACAGTCCATAAATGAAAGGATTATCCTAAAGCAGGATTGATACTTAACTCATTTCACATTCTAGAATCTTCTGTAGAGCCCGGGAAAGTCAGAGGCTGGAGGAGAGGCATCAGCAAAATTTAAATTATTTCCTAAATCTAAAGCTTTAAGCGCTATTGTGTTCTGCTCTAGGGACTGTTTTTCTTCCTACATCATTTAGCTCCCCACACCAAACATTTTCAATTTCTCTTTATTTCCAAATCAGAATGCTCACAATTATTGTTCTTTTTAAAAAGCATGGATATGAGCTCTTCAGCAAAAATAGTTGCCACAAGACTTTAAAAGATGTTATTCACTTTAATACACCATGACTAATTGGGAGAAAACAGCAACAAGCACATTAGGATTGTATCCGTAGGCCTGTAACCATTCCCCGGCTTTCCGGCAATGCGTTAAGCAGAATTCTATAATACTGGGTAATGAACAAAAAAATTCCTTTGCTTGGTAGAAACCTCTATGGACACAATTTTAAGGAGGAGAGAGGAGAGCTTTTACTCACTCTTTCTAAAGTAAATAATGTCATCCATCACTTCTGAATACAATGTTTTTTAAAGAAAAAGTATTAGAATCAGGAGAGAAGCACAAGGGGCTACCCCAATCCATTTCCCACTACAATGTGCACTGTATTTTAAGAATTTTATAGCAAAGGTTGTGGTATCTGGAACTGAATGTGGGAAAAATTAAAATACTAAGAAGCAAAAGGAGTTTGGGGTAGCATGTTCAAACTGAACGGAAGAGAAGTATTTCATTTGTGGGGAAAGGTGAAAATTTTTATTAATGGAAAGTCAAATGATATGAAGCAAGTCTTTATTTCACTACTCTAATATGCAAGCCCTAAAGTAGAGGATTGAGGAAATCAGGGAAACACAGGAGAGAGTTCTTTGCTTTCTTGAATATCATGAAGCAGATATTCATAGCAGAAGAGAGAAAACACAAGTTAGAAAATTAACTGACCCTGGGCAGGTAGGGTTGGGTTGTCAGTGAGTAAAGTCAACCATAAGTGGAGACTTTGCACACCTGGGCTTCCCAGGTGGTGCAGTGGTTAAGAATTCACCTGCCAATGCAGGAGACATGGGTTTGATCCCTGGGTCAGGAAGATGCCCTGGAGAAGGAAATAGCAACCCACTCCAGTATACACTTGCCTGGAAAATTCCATGAACAAAGGAGCCTGGTGGACTACAGTCCATGGGGTCACAGAGTTGGAAACGACTGAGCGACTAATACTTTACTTTGCACAGTGGATGCTGGGAAAGCATCTCACCTACGAGCTGGGGTCCATGTCCACATGTTATCCCTGAGGCTCCCCCTCTCTGGGACCAGAGCTGATTGGACTCACCAGAAGTCTTACTTTTCTTCTTAGAATGTGATGGAAGATTTCCACTCCACTGACACTTTTTTAATTCATTTTTTTATTGGAGTATAGTTGCTTTACTATGTTGTGTTGGTTTCTGCTGTACAGCAAAGTGAATCAGTTATATGTATACCTATATCCTCTCTTTTTTGGATTTTTTTCCCTTTGAGGTCACCACACAGCATTAAGTAGCGTTCCCTGTGCTGTACAGTAGGTTCTCACTAGTTAATATGT
>SJYC01093595.1:0-39420 GCA_006408675.1 Madoqua kirkii | reverse complement strand
AATAGAATAAATTTGAATCAGTTCTAATGAGATGGATGAAACTGGAACCAATTATACAGAGTGAAGTAAGCCAGAAAGAAAAACACCAATACAGTATACTGAGACATATATATGGAATTTAGAAAGATAGTAATGATGACCCTGTATGTGAGACAACAAAAGAGACACAGAGGTATAGAACGGACTTTTGGCCTCGGGGAGAGAGGGAGAGGATGGGAAGATTTGGGAGAATGGCATTGAAACATGTATACTATCATGTAAGAAATGAAGCGCCAGTTTATGTTCGATACAGGATAACAGGATGCTTGGGGCTGGTGCACAGGATGATCCAGGGATATGATATGGGGTGGGAGGTGGGAGGGGGGGTTCAGGATTGGGAGCTCGTGTACACCTGTGGCTGATTCATGTCAGTGTATCACAAAACCAATACAGCATTGTAAAGTAGAATAAAGTAAAAATAAAATTTTTAAAAAAAGAAAGAAAGAAAGAAAATGAGTGTGAATATACAAGGGGAGAAATCGGGTAAATAAACTGTCATACCTGCATGAAATGAAATGCTCTACAGTACTTGCATATATTTGTTGATGGAGAGATATACCATAATATATCACTGAGTTTAAAAGATTATACTCTGGGACGTCTCTGGTGGTCAGTGGTTAGGAATATGCCTGACCGTGCAAGGGACACCAGTGAAGCCACCGCAGTGAGAAGCCTGAGCAGCGCAATCAGAGAGGAGCCCTCACTGGCTGCAACTAGACAAAGCCGGTGCAGCAATGAAGAACCAGCGCAGCCAGAGCTAACATTTTATTTTAATTAAAAATAAAAAATTCTATTTTACTCCATTATATTCTACTTTTGGTAATGAACAAGCAGTATGTGCTATACTAATCTGCCCCAAGATTATACATCTCAATATTGGACTCAATTAAATACATACATATTTTAAGTTACTAGAGGGTGACTGAACCTTTATATCATTTTTAAAATTCTTTCCCATGAAGAAAATCCCAGGCCCAGATGATGTCACTGGTGAATTCTATCAAATATTTGATGAATGTGTAACACCAATATTCTCCAGGCTATTTAATAAAGTATAGAAAGAAAGAACATTCTCTACCACATTTTAGACCAACATTACCTTGTGCACAAAACTTAACAAAAACAACCTAAGACATAAAATTCAAAACAAATAAAAGCAAAAACATACATATCTTTAACATGATAACTGTCAAAGTATATAAAAAGATAACAAATTATGAACAAATATGGATTTATTCTAAGAATGCAAGGTTGGTCTATAATTCAAAAATCAATCAGAATCATATAGATGAAGAATCACAAAAATATCATACTGAGTAAAATAAGCAGAAACAGGGGGACTTATTTTATGATTCCATTTATATCAAATTCTAGAAGTGGGAATATGATTTTCAGTGACCAAAAGCAACTCAGTGGCTACCTTATAGCTGATCCTTATAGTGGAGGGTAAGAAAGCAGTAGGAGGAAACTTGGGGAGGACGTGTTAGAAGCATCCTGTATTCTCACTGTGATTGGTGATTTCAATGGTACACACACTGACAAAACTCTTCAAATAGGACAGGTAAAATGGGTTCATTTTCTTATATATAAATTAAAATCAATAAAATATGTTTTTAAATTAGTGCAATTCACCTATTAGCTGAAAAATGCACACATTACTTCATTTCTCTCACCAGGTTTCTCATTATTGAAAAGACCACTAAAACATGAAAAAGAGAAAGGTGAGACTGAACTCTTTGGTCCTGAACTGGAGAAATCAATATGTTGTCTTGTTTTTATATATATGCAGGATATTTCTCTTAGCTCCTGGGTCTGTCCCCTGAGAAAAATCAGTAGCAATGAGCACACATAGCTTTTAAAAGAGACTTTTCTTTAGTGAAAGTAGCCATTGTTTCTTGAAGGAAAATCTGATTTCCAGCAGGATGAAGGAAGCATAAAATTAGCCGGGAATATTTTGTGTTGCCAGAAACTAAAAAAGTGCCCAGAGAATGATGAGAACATGACAAAATAAAAAAGAAGAAGAAGATGGCATTAAGTGGCTCCCTTCCTTTGAAATTTGAGCAATAAAATAAAATGACACTGATGGCCGATAAAGTTCATTGAATAATCCCTGAGTCCTTACCAACTTGACAGCTAGAAAGGTAGATACATAAATAGATAGGAAGGGAAAGTTCATCTTGTCATACAAAGCTAACTAGCAAACAAAAAATAATGATAGAGTGTGTCGAGGGGAAACCTCAGTAGATGTTAAGCTAGTGGTTTGATGAAAACTATTCTATTTTTAGGGCATTTCCTTGGCCCTAAAATACTCCCCCATGGGAAAACTATTTATTATAAGGGAGAAAACTATAAGTTTACAGTGGATAAACCTGGAAGACAGCATTTTGATCAAGTGATCAAATTTAGCATCAATACTGGGACAAACAAACTCTTTGTACCTCCTGCCAAGCCCCCAAAAGGCTGCAGCATCATCTTTGTGATATACCTGCCAAGGATGCAAACGCTGAACCTAACAATGGGAGAACAATCAGACAGATCCACATGAGGGACGTTTCCTTCAAAAATGTCAAGGTTAAGAGAGATGAAAGATGAGAAACTGTTCTAGATTAAAGTAAATGAAAGAGCCGTGACAGCTAAATGTAATATGCAATCCTGGATTGGATCCAAAACAAGGGGGAAAGAGCTATAAAATACACGATTGGGATAATTGATGAGATTCGAAGATGGACTCTGGTTAGACAGAGTACTGCATCAAGGTTTATTGTTTGATTTCATAATTTTATGAGAGTATGAAGAGAATATTTTATGGTAGCTATACAAGAGAATGTCCTTGTTTTTAGGAAACACACGTTAAAAGGGTGTGATGTCTCCAATTACTTTCAAATGATTCAGAACAATAGGTGGACAGATACATAGAGGATAGATTAGAGAAATAAAATGTAGACTGATGGATGATAGGAAGGAAGAGGGAGGAAGGAGAGAATCAGGTAAGGAAGGGAAGGTGGAAAGAAAGATGGAAGGAGAATTATAAAGCAAATTGGGCAAAATGCAAACTGTTGATAAATCTGTACGATCAGAACTATATACTGGTCCTGCAAAATTTCCCTAAGTGAAATAATTTCAGAATTAAAAAAAAAAAAACCCAAATGATAGATTTCAAAACAATTACAGGTCACTCTCATACTTTTAAAACTACTTGTTTATAGGTACTTATGTACTTAGCAACAAAGAATTGATGCTTTCAAATTATGGTGCTGGAAAATACTCAAAGAGTCCCTTGGACTGCAAGGAGATTAAATCAGTCAATCCTAAAGTTATTCAACCCTGAATATTCCTTGGAGGATGGATGCTGAAGCTGAAGCTCCAATACTTTGGCCACCAGATACAAAGACTCGACTCATTGGAAAAGACCCTGATGCTGGGAAATACTGAAGGTAGAAGGGGGTGACAGAGGATGAGACGGTTGGATGGCATCCTTACTCAATGGACATGAAGTTTTAGCAAACTTTGAGAGATAGCGAAGGACAGGGAAGCCTGGTGTGCTATAGTCCATAGGGTTACAAAGAGTCAGACATGATTTAGTGACTGATCAGCAAATGTACTTAGTATACACATATATGCATGAAGATTCTGGAAAGACGTACGTGAAAATGGTAAAAGTGCATGAGGGATGTTTAATACTTTTGCATTGCTCCCCAATCAGTATTTTCTCAGTTATCTCAGTGAACACTGATTACACATATTATTTGCAATCAAAAATTAACAAAGGCTTAACAACAACAACAACAAAAAACCAAACAACATTTGCTCTAGTTTTTCCTAGGGAAGGGTCAGTCAGTCTCAACAAATATAGGTATTTGTTCAGTTTTCGTGCCTCCTCCTAAGGGCAGGTTAAATTTTTGTCTGAGGAGAACAAAAAACAAAGCTTATTTGGACTGCAAACAGAACACTACAGAAAGCTATTTCTCTGCTTTGGAGGTGAGCCTACTGTGTTCTGTCTCAGCTGGCCTGACACACACTGCAAGGACTGAATTTGATCAGATTATCTGGCTGTGTGCCTGACCCCAGGCAAATGAGATGTGGGTTTACCTGAGCTTCAGCCTTATCAAAAATGTTGACAAGCCAAACCTGACAGATCTCAGCACTCCCTGCAGGAACTCTCCCCATGCAGGGCACAGAATACAGAATCACCTCAATAGCTACTGCTGTTGATGGCTTTCTATCCTGACCGCCCCATTGTTTGGGCAGGCAGAATTTCTACTGGCTGCCTCCTCTTTTCACAGCGATCACTGGAGGGGACCAACTACATCAGAGTCTTTGATAACAGAGTTAAGAGATGGAGGTCCCAAAGCTGAGGTTCTTTACACATCTCCATTGAAGAGACTGTATTCCTTGTTAGTAGAGTAGGGCCTCCCTGGTGGTTCAGATGGTAAAGAATCTGCCTGCAGTGTGAGAGACCTGAGTTCGATCCCTGGACTGGGAAGATGCCCTGGAGAAGGGAATGGCTACCCGCTCTAGTATTCTTGCTTGGAGAATTCCATGGACAGAGGAGCCTGTGGGCTACAGTCATGAGGTCACAAGAATCAACACAACTGAACAGCTAACACTAATGTATAATGCGTGCTGAGAACAGTCAAGCCAGACTCACTCTGATTTCAAACATCACAATATTCTATTAATGAAAGTATAATTCAGATTGTAAAATTCTTGTCATACACATTGTCCTTATCTGTGAGTGTAATTTGCTAATTGTGCAATTAAACATTCAGTTCAGTTCAGTTGCTCAGTAGTGTCCCACTCTTTGCGACCCCATGAATCACAGCACACTCGGCCTCCCTGTATATCACCAATTCCCGGAGTTCACTCAAACTCATGTCCATAGAGTCGGCGATGCCATCCAGCCATCTCATCCTCTGTCATCTCCTTCTCCTGCACCCAATCCCTCCCAGCATCAGGGTCTTTTCCAGTGAGTCAACTCTTCACATAAGTGGCCAAAGTATTGGAGTTTCAGCTTCAGCATCAGTCCTTCCAATGAATAGTCAGGACTGATTTCCTTTAGGATGGACTAGTTGGATCTCCTTGCAGTCCAAGGGACTCTCAAGAGTCTTCTCTAACACCACAGTTCAAAAGCATCAATTCTTCCACACTCAGCTTTCTTCACAGTCCAACTCTCACATCCACACATAACCACTGGAAAAACCATAGCCTTGACTAGACGAACTTGCTTTTTAGTATGCTATCTAGGTTGATCATAACTTTCCATCCAAGGAGTAAGTGTCTTTTAATTTCATGGCTTCAATCACCATATGCAGTGATTTTGGAGCCCAAAAAAATAAAGTCTGACACTGTTTCCACTGTTTCCCCATCTATTTCCCATGAAGTGATGGGACCAGATGCCATGATCTTCATTTTCTGAATATGGAACTTTAAGCCAACTTTTTCACTCTCCTCATTATTGATACCTTTACATGAGTTAATATTTAAAATCACTGACAGTAGTGCACAGCATACATAAGTTAGTTAATAATAATACTTTCCTTATGAATACATTTATATACTAGTTATGTGTTTCAGAAAAAGGGTCATGTTGAAAGATAACTGGCTTTCTAGTGAGTCCTCAGGGACTGTGGGAGGGTAAAAGGTTTCCTCCCAGTCCGTGACTCTTATCTTGCAAGTTTTATCTTAATGATCCCTACTTCTGGAGGCAACCCAGTAGAGGCACTCCTGCCTAATTAACATACATGTCCCCATGGCAGTATCTGCCTTATTCTTAGTCATTCTCTAAGGCTGTCCACTGATACTAGCTTTGGCCAGTGTGCCCAAATCTCTTTCTAATCCAAATTCCACACTACCCCCCCCCAAAAAAATAAAGTCTGACACTGTTTCCACTGTTTCCCCATCTATTTCCCATGAAGTGATGGGACCAGATGCCATGATCTTCATTTTCTGAATATGGAACTTTAAGCCAACTTTTTCACTCTCCTCATTATTGATACCTTTACATGAGTTAATATTTAAAATCACTGACAGTAGTGCACAGCATACATAAGTTAGTTAATAATAATACTTTCCTTATGAATACATTTATATACTAGTTATGTGTTTCAGAAAAAGGGTCATGTTGAAAGATAACTGGCTTTCTAGTGAGTCCTCAGGGACTGTGGGAGGGTAAAAGGTTTCCTCCCAGTCCGTGACTCTTATCTTGCAAGTTTTATCTTAATGATCCCTACTTCTGGAGGCAACCCAGTAGAGGCACTCCTGCCTAATTAACATACATGTCCCCATGGCAGTATCTGCCTTATTCTTAGTCATTCTCTAAGGCTGTCCACTGATACTAGCTTTGGCCAGTGTGCCCAAATCTCTTTCTAATCCAAATTCCACACTACCCCCCCCCAAGTTCTTAGTTTCCCTAAATTGCTGTACTTTCAATAAAATCTTCCAGAAAGGCATAGCTTAGGTACTTCAGGAAAGGCTAGACCCTTTTCACTGCCCTAAAGTTCTCCATGACCAACTGAACATTTTCAGGCCTGTCCTGCAAAACTCAACCTCTATGCCTTTGCTTATGTTGTTTAATCTTCCTGAAATCCCTCCCTTCAATTTCTACCTATAAAATTCACTCATTTCCCAAAGTTCTAGTGAATACCATTCCTTCCAGGAAGCCTTCTTAAACAACTCCTTACAACCAGGGGCACACCGCCCTGTGTGTTACTCTCCAGTGACGTCCTCTCCACTGGGCAGTGGCTTGGCACACATCCTTGTGGCTGCCCCACCGTGGGCAGAGCATGTGCCACAAAGACTGAGTGCTGGCCACCTGGGTTGGAATCCTCACTCCTGACTTGATTTCTATGTGACTTTTGACAAATGATTCAACCTCCCTGTTCCTCGATTTCCTCATCTGTGGGGAAAAAGATAAAACTAATATCTATGCATCAGGTGGTGGTGAGAATGAAGTTGGACCATGCCACAGCAAACTCAAGGAAGTGGTGGGACAGACATAGCTGTACGGAGCAGAGGCTCAAGGAGAAAGATTGACTGAGCCACATCACAGCTCTTTCAACTTACTCTCTGTATGACTTTGGATGTGTTACCTAACTACCCCCTGCTCAAGTTTCCTTATTCAAAGAGGTGGTAAAGAATTGCCTGCCAATGACAGAGACACAGGAGATGTGGGTTCAATCCCTGGGTTGTGAAGACACCCTGGACTAGGAAATGGCAACATACCACAGTATTCTTGCCTGGAGAATTCCATGGACAGAGGAGCCTAGTGGGCTATAGTCCATGGGGTTGAAAAGAGTTGGTACAACTCTGTGACTAAACAACAACCTTAAAGATTTATACTGACAGTTAATCTAACATATGCAAACATAAGAGCACAGAGTAAGCTCTAATAGTATTCTATTATAATATATTATGAGGTCAAGGCCAAGCCAGGTTTCAAGATCATGGTAAGCACTTAAGTAATGTTATAGTTATCCTTCACAGTCATGATTGCTCAGGGTATAACTATGAAACTTGCTCTGCTGGATGGTTTAGAAGTGCAGGGTTAGCAGAGAAAGAGAGGATGAGAGAGACCAAGCAAAAGAAAGAAAAAAGAGTTGGTACAACTCTGTGACTAAACAACAACCTTAAAGATTTATACTGACAGTTAATCTAACATATGCAAACATAAGAGCACAGAGTAAGCTCTAATAGTATTCTATTATAATATATTATGAGGTCAAGGCCAAGCCAGGTTTCAAGATCATGGTAAGCACTTAAGTAATGTTATAGTTATCCTTCACAGTCATGATTGCTCAGGGTATAACTATGAAACTTGCTCTGCTGGATGGTTTAGAAGTGCAGGGTTAGCAGAGAAAGAGAGGATGAGAGAGACCAAGCAAAAGAAAGACAGATTTAATATCCCTTCTTCTTTCTGATTGAACATTTGCAAGCATTATCTTGCAGATGAGAATGGCCTTGTCTGTGAAGCCAGACCCAAATCCATTGGTTCTGTTCGGTG
Source organism: Madoqua kirkii (assembly GCA_006408675.1). NCBI lineage: Eukaryota > Metazoa > Chordata > Mammalia > Artiodactyla > Bovidae > Madoqua > Madoqua kirkii. Next base: position 31,382 of record SJYC01093595.1, on the reverse strand, counting down.
CATGGGGTGTACTGACAGGCAGCATGCCTGTGTGTCCAAAGAGACACTGCCCACCACAGCAGCTCTTTGCACAGTGATGGCAGTGGAATGTGGAGCATGGCTCGCTAGCCTTAATCACCTTCTTCCCGCTCCACCCTCTTGGCCATGCTAAAACTCCTGAGTTTCTGTTTCTCACTAGTGTTCTAAATGTATTAGTCATTCCTTTCGATGTACTCCGAAAGCAATTCATGGATTTCACACCTAGCTAGTTCTCGTCCTTGCAAACTTTAGGCAATCGAGTGATGAAAGAATAAACCTTCCAACGGACATGTGTGCTCTTAGGAAATCAGTTCCTGAATTCCTTGAATCTTTTTTTACTCCTATCATCTGATTATTTTATGTTTAAAAGAAATGAGGTGGGTATTTTCAGACCTGACATCTATTGGTTTTGTCTTCACTCCTATTTTCTTCTCAGGGTTGGCTACTTTTCTGCCATCTTCGACTCTATTATACTCCAGCTTGCTTCCAATCTGGGATACTTTAGGGCGTTAGCACAAATAAAATTTCGAGTTCTGGTCTCTAACAATTATTGTTATTTTTTCCTAGAGGAAACAGTAGCCCATCTTGTTTACATTCCCCAACTGACAACACCATGGTGTTTCTTTTAAAACAGTTTCATAACACCGTACTTTTTTTCAAATATTTATGATTCGTTTGGCTGTGTTGGCTCTTAGCTGTGTCATGTGGGATCTTGCATTGCGGCACGTAGGCTCTCTAGTTGTGTAGCTGAGGCTCACAGATTTAACTGCCCTGTGGCATGTGGGATCTTAGTTCCCCACACAGATTGAACCTACACCCCCTGCTTTGGAAGGTAAGTCTTAATACTGGACCACAGGGTAAGTCCTCCTCTGTAGCAATTTTTAAACTTCAGGAATCACAAAAGTCTAGGGTTTGAAAAATCATACAGAACAAAAAATCAGCCTGCAATGCAGGGGACCCAGGTTTGACCTAGGAAAAGGAAATAGCAACCCACTCTCATATTCCTCCCTGGGAAATCTCATGGACAGAGTAGCCTGATGGGTTACAGTCCATGCAGTTGCAAGAGCTGGACACAACTTTGCAATTAAAGAACGCCACCAAAGACAATAAATTTGTTTCTCTGGCTTCCACATGTTCAGATGTCTTTAGAGCTAGAGGCTAACTAAGTATCATCCAGTTCAATCTTCTGATTTTGTAGGTAAGGAATCCAAGCAAGATTCAAAGAGAGGACTTGGAAAACTAAGCAACTTCAGTAGTTCTCAACTATGGGTGGTTTTAACCCACAAGGGGGCAACTGGTAATGTCTGTTCACGTTTTTGGTCATCACAACTAGCACTTACTACTGGCATCTAGTGGTTAAGGCCAGGGATGCTACTAAACATCCTCCAATGCTCAGGAGAGCCCCTCAAAAAGAATTACCCAGCCCAAAAGGTCAACAGCACAGAATCGAAAAACTCTGAGATAGATTCCTCCTTCAGTAAGCCATTTATAATCCATTTAATGTCTCCTGCCAACATATATCCATACTCATTGCCCAAGAAACTCATAATCCAAATTAAACTCATATCTCGTGTCCTTGATGAAGAGAAGGCTGCTAGTCTCTGTTTCACCACTTTGCTTGGCAATCTCTTTAATAGTTCCTAACAGAGACTATAAATGGTCTTATTTCTCTGCCAGTGTTGAGCCAGTGAAGAAGTATCTGTGTCGGGGAGATTTGGGGCTGAAAGATTTCATTTCTGGGTTATATTTAGGGGTTGATCACGAACAGCTGTACTCAACCCATTCATGGGTGACTGAGAAGAGTCTGAGGAGCATTAGGACACAAAAATTGATTTGTTATGGGAACTGGCAATGCTTTTCAGGGGTAAATGAGATTTCAAATGAATGATAAAATGATGATCCAATTTGGAAGTCAAACTGATGGTTGTTTCAATGGTCTCTTTTAGGACATCATTTCACAAAATTTAAAAAGTAAATTGACAAACAAATCCATGAATTCCTTTCTATGACAAAATAGCTGAGTGAAAAAATAAAAGAAATTTTGCCACTCAATTGTGCCATTACCAGATCTGGGAGTAAAAAGAAAGTAATAAGGAACCTATCAAAATTATGAGGTGACAGAATGTAAGAATTATTTTTTAAAACAAAAGTGGCCATTATCTTTCTGTGCTGCCTTCCTTCCTATGCTTAACCGTCCATTCATTCACTTTAAATGTGCTATGAAAAGTAAAAGTATCAGTCACTCAGTCATGTCTGACCTTTTGTGACCCCATGGATTGTAGCTCACTAGCATCCTCTATCCATGGATTATCCAAGAATGTAAGAATTATTTTTTAAAACAAAAGTGGCCATTATCTTTCTGTGCTGCCTTCCTTCCTATGCTTAACCGTCCATTCATTCACTTTAAATGTGCTATGAAAAGTAAAAGTATCAGTCACTCAGTCATGTCTGACCTTTTGTGACCCCATGGATTGTAGCTCACTAGCATCCTCTATCCATGGAATTATCCAGGCAAGAATACTGGAGTGGGTAGCTGTTCCCTTCTCCAGGGGATCTTCCCTACCCAGGGGTTGAACAGGGGCCTCCTGCATTGCAGGCACATTCTTTACCATCTGAGCCACCAGGGAAGCCCAAATTTGTTATATATATGATTAAATTATAAAGTCCAAGTGAAAATGCAACTGCTCATACTGACCATAAGCAAAGAATCAAGGCCAAGGCAGGTTTTAATTTGGTAAATGATATTTTGCAATACCTAGTTCCATATTTTTTAAAAGCACTTAGACTAGAAATTCCACTTTGAAACTCTAATCTATTAGTTGAAAATATGGTGGTGAGTAGGTAAAAGTTTATAGGTTAAGATATTTTTCCTGAGAGTTGCATAAAACAGCCAAAAATTTGGAAGCAAACTAAATGTATAACAGTTCAAGTAACTTGCAATGTAATAAAGGCAATGTTGGGGGGAAATGCAGTTGTCAGAAGCATGATGTTTTCAGAGAAAAGTGGGAAACTCTTACAATACAATGTTAATTAAAAACAATTAAAAAAAAATTCACAGGTGGTCTTGCCTTCTGAGATGGCTCACATTCTATGGTGTGTGTTTCTCTCTAAATAAATCCGTTTTTCATCTGTCACTTCGTCTCTCACTGAATTATTTCTGTGATGAGACATCAAGAACTGAGGTTCATTAAGTTCTGAGACCAGGTGTGTGATCTCAGTTAAAAGAGGATAGGTTCAGGGGACTTCCCTGGTGGTTCACTAACTAAGACATATGCTTCCAAAGCAGGGGACCCGGTTTCAGTCCCTGGTCAAGGAACTAGATCCATCATTCTTCAACTAAAGATCCCATGTCCTGCAACTAAGACCCACTGCAGTCAAATAAATAAATAAAAATAAATATTAAAAATAGACTGCAGGTTCAAGCCCCAATTTGCACAACATGGTTTTACATTCCTCCCTGACTTCCTTTCTCTGGACCTCCCTCGTGCCAACATTGGCCTGAGAGCTTCCTCTTTTCTTTTCTTTCTTTCTGGCCACACAATTTGGCTTGTAGAATAGAGTTTAAAAAATAATAAAAGTAAATAAATGATTCACAAGCATATGTACTGATTTCAAATCTGTAAACATGTGCATATGATCACAGTCTAGAAAGTAATGCCAAAATGACAAAAGACATGGTAGCCATAGACACAAGTTCATGCATTTATGAGCCATACTGTTTTTCTATAATACGGTTAGGAGGAAAAAAGGCATATAGTCAAATTAGACCAGGGCCTTTTTCTCCAGTCAAAATAATACCAAACTTATAGATTTGCATTTAGGAAGCTAATAGCAATAAGGAAACATATAATAAGAATCTTGGAGGATGTAGAATAATAAGCATTAGAATTTAAATTAAGCTGCAATGAGGATAAGGTCAGTGGTGTTGCAGCAGTAATGAGTATATGTTCAAAAGTTTCCCATAAGGTTAATATAGCAATTTCACATTCTTTTCCATTAGTGGTCTGATCGCAAAATCACAGATTTCTCCAAGGGAATTGGCCACAGAGTTTATCCATCAAGCTAGACTCTGCTTCTTTCCTTTCTTGTGTAATATTCACAGTAGTCCTGAGTTGCCGCGCCTGTGCTTTACTGATGCATTTGACCATCCTTCCTCCTTCATGCATGCTCAAAACGGTTCCACTTCTTACACTCCAGACCTTGAAGCTAATCCAGAAGCCTGTATCATGCTAGCCCGTTTCTTCACCGCTCACTACCTCATTCAGCCCACTATCAGCTCTGGTCAAGTCCGCCTCCTGAATACACGCTGAGGCTTGCAGGCTTCTCCAGCTGTAGCCTGTGGGCTTAGTTGTCGCACAGCATGTGGGGTCTTAGGTCCTCTGCTAGGGATTGAATCCATGTCCCCTGAATTGGAAGGCAGATTCTTAACCACTGAATCACAAGCGAAGCCCCTGAATATTTCTTGAATTTGTCTCTCCTGTTTGTTTTCAAGACCTCTGCCCTCCTTCCAACTATGGACTGTTGTCCCCAGTCCCAGTCAGCACACAGCTGTTAAACCACCAGTAGGGTCTCATTACTTCTCTTTTTAAATCTTATTGATGGACACAGTTTACCTTTAAAAAACAACTTTTTTATATAGAAGGATAATTTCTTTACAGAGTTTTGTTGTTTTCTGTCAAATCTCAATGTGAATCAGCCATATCCCCACTCCATTTTGAAACTCCCTCCCATCTCCTTCCTTCATCCCACCCCTCCAGGTTGATACAGCGTCCCTGTTTGACTTTCCTGAGCTTGAAAGTAAACCATCATCCTTATGATGGCTTCAAAGGCTCTTTCTACCTGACCATTGCATACTTCTACTGCAATTCTCCCTTAAGTGTCTGAAAATCAAGTCATATTACTGAATGAAACACATTTTTCTCAGTGCAATTAGGCTGAGCTGGAGAAAGCAGAAATATCATTCTAAGCATTATGATAATTTTAATGCAATTGACTATCATATTCACATTTCCAACAGTCATAGTTCACAATTTAATCACATTACATTACCAGTAAGTAAAATCCCTAAATATTTTTTATAAAATTTCTTGTACTGGAGTGATTTCTTTTGGTTTTAACAAAATGCTGGACTTTGCAATTTTCCATATTAAATTCCTTTCTTGATATTATGCCCATGATTCTATTTTGCTACAGCCTTTTTAGACACAAATTTTTATCTGTAACTCAATAACTGCTTGTCCCAGATTTGTGACATCAGAAAATCTCATCAACATGAGGCCACGTGGTATCACTGAGTAACACAAGATTTAGTGTGCTTTAATTCTAATTACAACACAGTTTAAATTCTATCACTGACAAATTACCAAACATTTTGAATGCCTCATAAATTTTCTTTATCTTGGGATTCATGTCAGTAGCTTGATTCTAACAATATATAAGGGAGATGCCCTCATTCTCCCCTTAAAAACTTAACTGAGATCCACCGAAAAGAATTCAAGTCTTTGAGCATAAGCTACCCATTCTCCTTGCTTGGCTCCTGCAATACATCTTTCTCTCAACTATACATAAATATGCATGAAACATTCATTATATAAGTAATATATTACGTATATTTATGGGAGATTATCGGAGGAGGAGGATGGTAAAGACAAAGATTAGTTAGCATTTTGTGTCTACTAAATGCTTCACATACAAATATGCTGAAGAAAGTACAATCATTATCCTCATTTTTTTCTGATGAGTACAATAAAGATTAAAAGGAATAAATCATTTACCCAAAATATAGCCAATACATAATGGAGCTAGTGTATAGAATGCTAAAGACCATGTGAATTTAGTTATCTTCTTGCTTTAGTCCAAGTCATCCATCATTAAACAGACGATGTTTATTTCACCAATCCTGTACCAGTGGGAATTCAGGTCCTTTCCATTTCTTCACTACTAACAAGTAATGATATCCTTGGTATTGTATTTTTGTGCATTTGGGGGATTAAATTTCAGGAAGTGAAACTTTAGGATCAAACATTATGAATATTTTTATTGACTATTGTCAACTTGTGTTTTATAATGTTTATAATTAACAATATAAAAAGTTTGGGGGGGGGAATTGTGTAGGACATATGTTAGGTGCCTTCTCAGATTTCAGTGGTGAGATCAGCCGTGGGACCCTCAGTGGTGGGACAACTTCGCTTTGGTGGTCGTGGTTTTAGTCACTAAGTTGTGTCCAACTCTTGTGACCCAATGGATTGTAGCCTGCCAGGCTCCTCTGTCCACAGGATTTCCTGGGAAAGAATCCTGGAATGAGTTGCCATTTCCTTCCTCAGGGGATCTTTCCTACCCAGGGATTGAATCCAAGTCTCCTGCATTAGCATGTGGATTCTTTACCAACTGAGCCACCAAAGAAGCCTTGAGGAAGCCCCAGTTCCGCTTGGGCTCTCACAGCTCCACACTCTGGAGCAGACCAGTTACTGTCCGAAGAGAACTTCCTCCATTCTGGCTAACACAGCAGGCCAACCAGCCTCACGCCCTGAGTTTCTAGCTCCTCTCAGCATCTCTGGACTTAGATGAATGGCTATAAAAGAGGCCAGTTAGTTCAACTCTCTGGGGACACACTTGGTCTACTGGGAGACAGGAAGGGGAGATGCCTGTAGCAAGCAGATAAGTCTCTCCTCCTTTCCTCTCTACAGTCCCTCTGGGAAATGGTTCCACACAGCCTGTCTGGACACATCCCAGGGAGATGAACAAACCTCCCTGCTGGATTTGGCCAGCAATACACTTTACATTTTCGGAGAAGGCAATGGCACCCCACTCCAGTACTCTTGCCTGGAAAATCCCATGGACAGAGGAGCCTGGAAGGCTGCAGTCCATGGGGTCGCTGAGTGTCAGACACGACTGAGTGACTTCACTTTCGATTTTCACTTTCATGCATTGGAGAAGGAAATGGCAACCCACTCCAGTGTTCTTGCCTGGAGAATCCCAGGGAGGTTACTTTCCATCTCATTCCTGATTCACTTTCCTTATCTCTCACTTTCATTTTCTCTCACGCTTGGTCTATGGTGGTTTTCTGTCTCATCTGAGATAATAAAGTTTATGAAAGCATTTTCCAAATTATAAACCACTCTGCAAAGGGAAGGTATTTTTATTGCTGTGATTGCTGCTGCTCTCAGGAATACTTGGGGGTATACAGAAATTCATTTCATAAAGTAATCAAGATCACCCTTATTTATATTTCATCATTCATTATCAGCCTAAGAAGGATTTTGAGACATTTTTTGATCTTTCTGATTTGACCATGTGTCTTCAGAGAGCTGTAGTCAACTATAAGCTTCATAGAAACACCTGCAAAACATTTCTGTATCTTCCCAAGGAAGGCATGGTAGAATAAGGAGATTAGTGTATTAATAGTTGAGTGCTCCAGAGGACCCAGATGCAGCCTAACACATGCCACCATCATGGAATTCCAAGGTGAGATTTAGAAAGAGGCAATGAGAAGAAAGTAGCATGGAAGGAAACTGGGATGAAACCAAAGTCAAGAACTTCCTGAGCCTATCCTACTTTCCATCAATTGTATTCTATTTCATTACAAAAGTTACCTTCCCCAATTTTGCAAAACAAAAATAACTTACGGACAATTTATATTCTGCTGAAAACCATTTAGGAAGGTCTAAATGATCTCCTTCTGTGTTTCTTACAGCACCCAGTTGTTTTATATGACTCTCTGTTGCTATTGCTTACTTAATTAGCTTCCTTTCTGTCTGAACCATAAACTAGGGGAGAGTAAGAAGCTGTCAGTTCTACTCTCTGTCATATTCTTGGCACCTAACATATTGTCTGGGTTTTTTCAAAATGTTTATTGAATGATGAATGAAAGAAAGAATGAATGCAGAATGAAGATGAATTGACCATGTATCTGACTTTAGCCAAGTGTTTTCAGCTTTCTATACATATACTCAAGTCCCTAGCTTCAGCTTAAAACAAAGTAGATACCTAATAAACGTGTGCTAACTAACTGATAAAGCAATTATAAATCTATATAAAATGTCTACTGTCTACCTTCTGACAACAGGGTTCAAAGTATTCTTTTTTTTTTTTTTGGTGCTAAGTTGCTTCAGTCGTGTCCAATTCTTTATGATCCCATGAACTGTAGCCTGCCAGGCTCCCCTGTCCATGGGATTTTCTCTTCTCATTTATATTCAATGGAAAATAGATGTATAAAGAGAATGACTGCCCAGTTTTATAAATAGAAATTTCCAAGTCTACTCCACTGATGTGAAAATATGATAAATACTACGAAAAAAAATAGCTGGAAAAATAGAACTATTACCTGCCCCTCCAACCCGCACCCCAGTTAAGGATGGTATTGTGGTCCAGGGTCCACTCCATGTTGCAGAGGAGACAACCCCACAGATACTACTTCCAAAACCTGAATCCTCCCTTCTCAGCGCATTTGTAAGGAGATTGAGCCAAGGAGCTCAATCATGCACCAAGAACCAAAGAAATGAATCTCAGGCTGGGCCAATCTGTTTTCTCTGTGCAAAATGTTTAATAGATTAGGGAGTTCCAGGCAGTCCAGTGGTTAGGGCTCCTCACTTCCACTGCAAGGGGCATAGGTTTGATCTCTGACCAGGTAACTAAGATCCCACATGCTGTGCAATGGGGTTAAAAAAAAAAAAAAAAACCTATATCAAATGAATTCTTTCTTTGTTTTTACATCTGCTTCCTTAGGGCATCTGTGTTCTTGTATTTACATTAATCACATGAGGAGAGAAAGATGCACAGAGATAAATCATCTTTTCTTCTTCCTGGTCCTTTGAAGCCAAATTATTTTTAACCTATCAGAGGTCATCAGAGGCTCATTGGATTATCCTGTGCTGCCTGATTCTGACCTTATTTTTGATACAAGGAACCATTTTCTACAATGGGCATTTAAAACTCACAGCTCCCAGGGCTTTAGAAATCCCGGGAAAGGCCCCTGCTGGCAACCTTATTAGCATCTCTGCCTCTTGATTTTTATTTAATTCCTTTTAACAGTCTAATCATAAGGCTGACAGACTTTATGGAATGGGGGGATACAGAATGAGGAACATATTTCACTGTATCATTAAGCCTGCAGTGAGTTAATAAATAGCTCATTATGTGTTTTGAGATATACAATGAGGTTAAGAAACCAAAACAAAAGCAGAATATTAACACAACACTTGTTGAATCACTGTTCGTAAAAAAAAAGAGAGAAAGAGAGAAAGGGGATTGACATGAAAGATTTAAATAGAGTTTCATACAAAATGATAGATTAGCATTTCGATTTCATATTTTTCTCTACAAAGGAATGGAATGTCATTCCAATAACAAAGCAGATGTTTGGGAAGTGGTCCTCTGTTCTGGAAGGCTGATACAGAATAGAAAGTATAGCAGGGAAAAAACAACAAACTCATCTAGCATTAAAATACTTGCACATATCAACAAAGCTCTCCTGTTGAATATGGTGCTGATGAACCTGTTTGCAAGGCAAGAAGACAGACACAGACCTGGAGAATGGACTTGTGGACACAGCAGGGGAAGGAGAAGGGGGGGATGATTGGGAGGGTAGCACTGACGTGGCAGCTGGTGGGCAGCTGCTGGACAGCACAGGGAGCTCAGCTCAGGGCTCTGTGAGCACCTGGACGGGTGAGATGGGGGTGGGAGGGAGTCTCAGGAGGGAGTGGGTATATGTATACATATTGCTGATTCACTTCATTGTACAGCAGAGACTAATAAAACATGGTAAAACAATTATATTCTACGTTTTTAAAGGTCTCATATTAGGGATTATGTTAACCTTTTAAATCACATTCACATACAGCACTTCATTCCAGCTCACAAAAATTCTGGGAACAATGTCCTTGTCTAACAGAAAAGTTAGAGCTCCCTAAGTTTTCCCTTTCTGGACCTCTAATCCTTTCTCAAGGCCCTGCCAACCAATTGTACATATGCATGCATACTCAGTCATATCCGGTTCTTAGCAACCCCATGGACTGCAATCCACCAGGCTCCTCTGTCCATGGAATTCTCTAGTCAAGAATACTGGAGTGGGTTGCCATTTCCTCCTCCAGTGGATCTTCTCGACCCAGAAACCAAACCTGAGTCTCCTGGACTGCAGGCGGATTCTTTTTACCAACTGAGCCACTTGGGAAGCCCTCTCAGCAAACCAAGGATGCTCTAAATCAGGGCTTTCCTAGGAACGTGGATCACCTGGGGATCTTATTACAAGGCAGATCGTGAAGCAGTAGATGGGGCCTGAGACTCTGCATTAATCCCAGGTGAAGCTTGGGAGCTGCTTCTCATTCTAAATGACCACCTGCACAAAGCAGAAGGCATTATTGTCCTACGGGTAATTACAGAAGATTTAGGTTGAAGTTACTCTAATACACACTTAATAAGATGCATCATTGTTCTTACACTAATTGATAAGTAGACAGGTAGTCAGCAATTTACAGACTCCATTTGATTTTCACAAAGTCAAGTCAAACACTTCTGGGCTGATTTAAAAGCAGACACTGGGAAGCTGTGATGGGCTCCCTGGAAATCTTGGATTCAAAAAACTAAAGCATGAGCTCTTAATCTTTGTGTGTGTGTGTGTGTTGGAGGGTGGGGTGGTTTCTCTCCCTTAAAAAAAATATAAAAAAAATAGTAGACACTTTCCCCAGAAAAGTGTACACAAAGTCAAATAATTTGGTATACAATTATATCAGTTCCTAGACACTTTTGTTCTACAAGCAATTTAAAAAACTTTAACCTCATGCTGTCCAAAATACTAAAAAAATTAACAAAACGAAAAATGTCTTTCAACTCACTGGGATATTAGGTAGTTTTTAAATACAAATTTTCTGGGAGAACTAAGCCAGTTACCTAAAAGCACAGATGAAACACAACATACAAACCAAAAAAATTTTTAGAGGTGGGAGGAGGCAGAAAATTTGAGACTTTACAATAATAGCCATGAAAAAGTCACCATAGTCCAGAGCAAATCAGGAGACAGAGAACAAAACCAGAAACTATGGAAACCAGCTTCAAAACCATCTCTCCTTTCACCTCTGGGTGGCCCACCCCATCTCTCAGTGACTAAGAATTGCAGTTCCCAGGAGTGCTTGATGAAATGCAGATTCCTAAGCCAAACCCCAGGTCTAACAGAGATGTGGTTCAGAAATCTGTACTATACACAATCCTGAGGTAATTCTATGCACATTAAAGGTTTAAGTAATACTGTTTTCCAGCAGTCATGTATGGATGTGAGAGTTGAACCATGAAGAAGGCTGAGTGCTGGAGATCTGATGCTTTTGAATTGTGGTGCTAGAAAAGACTCTTGAGAGTCCCAAGGAAATCAAATCAGTCCATCCTAAAGGAAATCAACTCAACATTCATTAGAAAGACTGATGCTGAAGGTGAAGCTCCAATACTTTGGCCACCTGATGCAAGAGTTGATAAAGACTGATGTTGGGAAAGATTGAAGGCAAAAGGAGAAAAGAGTGGCAGAGGATGAGATGATTAGATAGCATCACTGTCTCAGTGGACATGAATTTGAGCAAACTCCAGGAGATAGTGGAAGACAGAGGAGCCTGGCATGAAACAGTCCATGGGGTCACAAAGAGTCTGAGATAACTTAGTGACTGAACAACAACAATTCTCAAATACAGTAATGAAGTTAAGATACCCCTCGACTCATTCAGAGCTCAGAAAGAGTTATAGTCCATATGAAGCTGCCCATAGGACAGAAAAATCACTTCCAAGAGAACAGTGATCCGTATTTTCTTGAGTTGTGCTCATGATCAGAATAGGCTTTAAAAAAAAGTCTTTACTGAGTTTGTTTACATCGCTTTTGTTTATGTTTGGCTGTTTGACCATGAGTCATGTAGGAACTCAGCTCCCTGACCAGGATCAATCCTGCACTTCTAGCCTTGGAAGGTGAATCTTAACCACTGGAGCACCAGGGAAGTCCCAGAGTAGGCTTTTAAATTCAGAAATTTTGGAGGAATTTAAATGTTTCCTTGCCCTGCCATCTACTCCTCACTCTTTCCCTAAAAGCAGACTCACAAGTTTCCCTCCCCCTTTGTAGAACCTCATCTATAAACTATTATATAGATTATATTATTATATAGAATAATAATATTATATATTATTCTATTGATAGAATAAAAGGTGGATAATAGAAGAAATGCCTAAATAATATATATAGAAGCTGTTTTGATATACCTAAATCTATAAATGTAGATATATGGATATTAGCCTCAGTAAAAGTCAAAATCTATGATTTTCAAACCATGGCTTCATAGCAAAGTTAATAAAATCACAGATACCTAATCTCCAACCCCAAAGGTTCTAATCAAGATCTGAATAAGACAGTTATGGATAAAAGTTAGAGCCAACGTGTCTTTATTTAAAATTAAAAGAGAAAGTAATCATTAAAATTTCTTACATATCATCAATAATTGTACAGAGATTAAAAAAAACATATGAATGTCTACTAGAAAAATAAAGATCTGTGTTTTACAGCCATTTGTTCATTCAGTCTTAACAGCATCTGCATAGGGAGGAATAGGGAGGAAACCATTTTTACAACTAAACCTGGTAGAGGTCAGGTTATTGTCTCAAAGTTATGACTGCGTAGTGCAGAGGTCTCCTTGGAACTCAGTGTCTAACAGTGTGTTAGTCGCTCAGTCGTGTCTGACTCTGCACCTCCACAGACTGCAGCCCGCCAGGCTCCTCTGTCCACGGAATTCTCCAGGCAAGAGTACTGGAGTGAGTAGCCACTCCTTTGGCCATGGGATCTTCCTGACACAGGAACTGAACCCAGGTCTCCCGCACTGCAGGTAAATTCTTTACTGTCTGAGCTGCCAGGGAAGCCCATGTCTAACACAGACATCCACACTAAAGGATAAGCTGAGACTTCCCTGGTGGTTCAGTGTTTAAGATTCTGCTCTTCCAATGAAGCAGAGGCAGGTTTCTTCCTTGGTTGGGGAACCAAGATCCTACATGCTGCTTGGCACAATCAAAAAAATAAAAATTAAAAAAAAAAATAATGTTTGATTGTTTTTAATCAGCCATACTTCCTGTATGAATTTATGGACAGCCACTGATAGGTAATATGTGCATACACGTATGATATGCACACATAAATGTGTTTGGTTGAGAGAGAAAGAACATATGTGTATTCCCTGGCAGGGGGGCAACTTTTCAGTTTAGGACATATGAGGAAGAAAAGTGTCCTCAAGCAAAGACTAGTCAAGTGCAAAGAGCTGTGTGAGAACCCTAGATCTCTGACAGGACAAGGAAAGCAGTCACCAGGAAGGGAAATGAGTGTAGAAGCAATGCAGACTTGTCTGATACAAACTGCAGTAGCTTGTCTCACTGAACGCGAGCCCTGCTCCCCTCATTTTCCCTGCTGGTAGAAAGCTGTCAGTTCATAGTGTGACATTCCTCCAGTCTTTTTGTTTACTCAGGAAGGGCCAACAAAGAAACAGGTCAAAACGGATGAAGGGGTGTGAAAGGACGGGATGGATGAACAAAGGCTCCTGACAAGCAGCTGCTGCTTCTCACTTCCCATGGTGTCTGACTCTGTGACCCCATGGACTGTAGCCCACCAGGCTTCTCTGTCTATGGAATTCTTCAAGCAAGAATACTGGAGTGGGCTGCCATTTCCTCCTCACAAATAGCTAATTGGTGCTTATAAAAGCACAGCAGTTTCCCATTAGAAAAATCACATGCCCAGCAGTGGTTACTGAAGATTTTTAGGGGTTTCAGAATCATGCCAGGTCATTCTGGTCTAGGTAACCCTAAAGCCCCATGGATAATCATCAAAGGCTGCCTATTTCAAACACAATTTACCAGCGACCGTGCCCATGTCTTCGGTCTTCCCTGGAGGAGACCCAGGTTCAATCCCTGGTTCGGGAAGATCCCCTGGAGAAAGAAAAGGCAACCTCCTCCAGTATTTTTGCCTAGAAAATCCCATGGACAGAGAAGCCTGGTGGGCTACAGTCCATGGGGTCACAAAGAGTCAGACTCGACTTAACAACCAAACCACCACCACCACCACATGCCCATGTCTTAATTCTAATTACGTCTTCTTATTATAGACAAGAAACCCATATCCATTGTTGCAGATTTCCTTGAAAGTGAAAGTGTTAGCAGTCCAGTTGCGTCTGACTCTGCGTGACCCCAAGGACTGTATCCCACTAGGCTCCTCTGTCCATGGGATTCTCCAGGCAAGAGTACTAGAGTGGGTTGCCATTTCCTTCCTCAGGGGATCTTCCCAACCCAGGGATTGAACCCATGTCATTTACATTTCCTGCACTGGCAGGTTGGTTCTTTACCACTAGTGCTACCTGGGAAGGGCAGATTTCCTTAGTCATAGCCAAAAGCAGAAGCTGGGTCACCTGTTTCCCAAGCCCAGGATGCCTTTCACTAATGTCATTCAGCAAGGCAGAAAGTAGGGTGGGTAAAAGTAAAGGTTCCAGGGCCACATGCACCTGCAGTCAAATCTTGATTCTAAAATTTATTAACTGCATGGCATTGAATAAGTTACTTAACCACTCTGCCTAAGTATCCCAATTAGTAAAACAAGGATGATAGTGGTGGTGATGATAAAACAAATTTGACAGTGTTTTACCCTGCAGCATCAAAAAAAAATGGTTTAACTTATAGCTACAAAAGATTTTGGTGGAATGTGTTAGTTGCTCAGTTGTGTTCAACTCTTTGCGACCCCATGGACTGTACCTAGCCAGGGTCCTCTATCCATGGAGCTCTCCAGGCAAGACCACTGGAGTGGGTAGTCTTTCCAGATTTTATACACAGTAAATAACATAGATTTTTTTTTTATTATTGCTTACTTGAGGGCATTGTATGTTATAATATTCAAGCAGCACAAAACAGAATTCATTATCTAAATGTAAAAATAATTTGGGCTTCCGAAGTGGCTCAGACACTTAAAAAATAAATAAATAAATTTTTTTAAAGAATTCATTATCTATGGCATGGCTCTCAAATTTGTCTTCCAAGAAATTCCAAAAAAAAATCTAAAACTTCCTGTTCTTGATCATGAAAACAAAAGACTGGTGATCATCTGTTTGAGCTTCACAGCACAGCAATATGAAGACAAACAAAAACCTCTTTTTGGTTCTTAGCTCTAACTATTCTGTACCTTCTTGTCTGGCCCAGTGCACTAGATTAAATAACGCCTCCTCCAAATCAGTGTCATTCCAAGAGCTGCACAATGTGACCTGATCCAGAAATAGGGTTGCTGGAAATGTAATTAGTTTAGATGAGGTCATACTGGAGGAGTGTGGGTCCCAAATGCAATATAACTGGTGTTTGTATAAGAGAAGGGGAGAAGACATGGAGACAGAGTCAGACAAGAGGAGAAGACCAGGTGATGATGGGAAGAGACTGGAGTGATGCACCTGCAAGCCAGGGAACATCAGAAGTGAAAAGAAAGCCATCAGCCCAATCCTTCCCTAGGGCTTTCAGAGAAAACATGGTGTTTCTAACCCCATAATGGTGGACTTCTCGCCTCCAGAAGTGTCACAGAGTAAATCTGTGCTGTTTTAAGCCCCTGAAAGTGTTAGTCACTCAGTCATGTCCAACTCCTTGTGACCCCATGGACTACAGCCCTCCAGCTCCTCTTTCCAGGCAAGAATGCTCCAGGCAAGAATACTGGAGTGGGCTCCATTCCCTTCTCCAGAGGATGTTCCCACCCCAGGAATCGAATCCATGTCTCCTGAATTGCACGCAGATTCTTTACCGCCTGAGCTACCTGGGAAGCCCTGTTCATTTTTGGTAATTCATAAGGTAGCCCTGGGAAACCAATATACTCAGCCTCTCTTCTGGACCACACAGCAGTAGACCACCAGTGTGAGGGGCTTCCCTGCTCGCTCCACAGTAAAGAACTCACCTACAAATGTGGGAGCTGCGGTTCTATCCCAGGGTCACTAAGATTCCATGGAGAAGCAAATGGCTAGCCCACTCCAGTATTCTTGCCTGGGAAACCCCATGGACAGAGCGGGCTGTTAAATAAGAGAGCGCTGGGAGCCTTGAAAGCCAAGTTGAGATGATTTAATTTTTATAAGAAATTCATCCCTATCAACCTTCTGCAACAGCTCAGATGCTTCATTCCAACGTTTATGTTTCCTAATTTAAGCCTTTGTGAAATATTGTTATAAGCTGTTTTGCAGAAGGATTTGCAGGGGAAAGGGGGCACATGACATAATGCCACCTGTGAGTGGTGAGAAGAGCAAACTTGGGCTGAGGAGGAGGCTGAACTTCAACACAATTGCAGCAGAAGCCAAGATGACCCTACGTAGACTTCTGGAGCTGGAATGCCCCTCCCTTTGGGGTTTTCCCAACTGGGCCAGGCACTGGACCCCCACATAGACCAGCTGTTGGATGCAGTCTCAAACAGAGAAGCCAGGGCTTTGGTCAAAGCAGCTTCTACCAGCTCTAGGCAACTTCTGGTGGTGGACACAGCTGTGAGCCAATGGGGAATCAGCATCTCTCCAGGGGGATCTAGGAGGTGCCTCGCAGTATCTCCCACATGCACAGGTGGATGTCTTCCTGTCTAATCCTCATCTGTTATTAGAATGCGGCCATGTGAAATTCCACACCTGGACTAGAATTGCCTTACTCTGAGAACGAATCCATTAGATGCTCTTAAATCAAGTATATAGTGACAGGCCTGAGAAGTCTGAGTTGCATTCTTATTCATTTCCCTCTCTCACCCACACATTTTCCATTTCCGTGAATTACAACTCTTAACGTCAAATTTTAGAATGGCTTCTAATCACATTTAGACTGTGGTGGGAATTTCGTCTCCCTTTTCTAGTTATCCATGGACAAAGGAAAATCACTTGACCCTACCTGGAAATCACCATTTATTCGTTCACTTATCCATTTATGGGGAGACAACATAACACCTATTCCATACTAAAGAAGACACTGGTATAAAAAAGTGAATAAGGAGGGATGAGAAGTGATTAAGACTTCACCTTCCAATGCAGGGGGTCCAGGTTCAATCCCTGATTGAGGAGCTAAGTAAGATCCCTCCTGCCTCACGGCCAAAAAACTGAAAAGCCTAAACCAGAAGCAGTACTGTAACAAATTCAATAAAAGCTTTAAAAATGATCCACATCCAGAAAAATCTTTTAAAAAAAAGAGTAGCATGGAAACATCGATTCTAAGCATATATTTAGATAGCCAGTGGGAACTTGCTGCCTGACTCAAGGAACTGAAACTGGGATCCTCTGACAATCTAGAGGCGTGGGAGGGAGTGGGAAGTGGGAAAGAGACCCAAGAGGGAGGGGACATATGTGCACCCGAGACTGATCCATGTTGATGTATGTCAGAAACCAACACCACATTATAACTTAAAAATAATGAATGAGGAGGCTGTCAAAGGCCTTACACTGATGGTGAGGAGTCGGCCTCCCTCACGATGAGGAGTTTGGATTTGTTCTAAGCACGGTGATGGGTAATGGGCAGTACTATGATTCGAATAGGCTGGGGTCATCTGAAATATCTCTCTGTGAGTGGCAAAGAGGATGGACAGCTGAGGAGTCCACAATACAGGGCGAGCGGCTGGCAGGCAGCACTTGTCAACACGCAGTTGAGTCACTCTTCAAACCTCAGCTGAGTCACCCATCTCCTGTCTACCTCTGACTAAGACCCTCCTAGCCATCCCAGGAGTCAGCAACGCTGCCAAGGAGCCTGTCAACAGCCTGTTTGGGTGGGAATGTTCACATTAGCCTCCTAAGCCACAAGCAGCCCCCAGGGACCCAGTCATAAGCTTTTGTATATGCAAACACACCATGCATGTGACTCCAAGTCACAAACACTCAGTGTAAAGCACACAGCTGTCCACACAGGCTGAGTGACTTAAAAAGAAGCCTCCAAAGATGCCTCCTTCCACTCTGGCTTTTCCTCTCAACAGTCTCCATAGCTTTGGGCCAGTCCAAAGACATTAGTAAATCTCTCAGTGGATGAGTCCTCCACATTAAACACAAATTATGGATCAGAGCATATAACCTAGCAGCAGAGGCTATGTTTCAAAAGAAAAAAAATAAATCAGGAGAATTTTTTTTTCAACATTAGTCAACTATAGACTGGAAAATAGAAGGGAAAATATCATCGTTTTAACAATTATTAGAAGGTGAGAGTTTATATGCTTCAATGTTGTTCCAACATAAATGTCACTGTAAGAAATGATATTTCATTTCAGTACTAATAAATCAGATACTTTGTGTGCTGGGAGAAATGATTGGAACTACTTTAAAGCTGCATTAACCAGAGAAACTGCAAAAATATTTATATTCTTATGAAGGAAGGATGGAATGCCCCTCATGGGGGTATTTAAGCACCCTCCATCTTTGGATAAATGGTAATGCTAAACAAAAAAAAAAAAAAGGAAAGATGACCTTAGAATAATAACCTCAGGACTCAACTGGGATTCAGTTTCTCAAAGTACAAAAATCATTTGCAGTATGCTCAGGATGGAAATTTCTATACAGCTTTATAGCTCATAGATTTCATTATATACCTCAGACAAAAATCACCGAAACACCCAACTCTGGGCTAACTTCCTCTCCCCAGGGTGCTCCCCTCCAATATGTAAAATTACTCACCATCCTCTTGTTCAATCTGCAGTTCTGCTCAGTTACACAACAACATTGGCAAGAACAGAAAAACAAAGGGAAAACCACTCCTTTCAGAGAGGTGTTTCATATGCAGAATAGGATCTTGAAAGCAAAGCCGGGTCTGGCACTGTTAGGACTTTTCTCTAAGCCAATTCCTTCTCCATCCTTCCTTATAGAGACTCCACGCAAAGGCCATGTGGAAAATGTCACAGGACAAATGCTGAGTCCATATCTGAAAGCTATCCCACTGGGCAAGCTTCTTTCACTGTTTGTCATTTCCACCCGCCACTGTGTATGTTGCCTGAAAGATGGAGTGTTGGTGAGGGCCTGAACCTATGAGTCATTTAGTTCTCAAACAACAACTCCAAGGGCCTTGGAGTGTCTGGTTGATTTATTGTGAATGGCACTGATACTTATGTGACTAGAAGCTGTTAGCCTGAATTGGTGCTTGGAGAAACAAAGTCAATGAAAGTCGCCAATCCAATAAATCTGTGAGGGATGCATGGAGTTGTCTTTTAAACAAGTGACTGGCCCATTTCCATCGAGCAGCATACAGCAAGAGAGGCACAAGTCTAATAAGCATAACGTCTTAAGTCACAATAGTCCAGGCTTTTTTTTTTCCCAATCCTATGGGTTTTGAATGTCAAGACAGTGAACATAATGCTAATGCAATAACCCCCCAAGTACATTTGTTTATGTATTTTCTTCTGACCTTTACAAAAATGTTGCCTAGCAGGAAGGAGCATGAGGGTGTTCTCAGTCGCTCAGTCCTGTCTGACTGTTAGTGACCCCATGTACTGCAGCCCGCCAGGCTCCTCTGTCCATGGGATTCTCTGGGCAAAAATACTGCAGTGGGCTGTCATTTCCTCCTCCAGGGTTATCAGAAAGGGGAGGAATCTTTAATAATATCTGCATTTCATACATGAAACATAGAGATTTATAGAGGCAAGCACTGTACAACACTGCCATTAACTGGAAGAGTGAGGTCTTTACTCTGAATCGGATTGATGTTTATAAATAAACATTAATTCATTCTCATCATTTATTAATTCAGTAATAACAACCAATTCTTTCAGGCTACTGTTTATAGACAAACTGATGATTTAACAGAATTGATAGGTCAAACTGGTTGGTCAGGAGCCCTATGTTGAAAAATATCTCTGAGCAGATGGGAAGTTAGATAATGTTCATCACCCACCTGTCACTCCCTGAACTGCCTTTGATGGCTAACAGATTTCTACAAGCACCAGATCGTGGAGACGCCAAGTGCTTCCTAATGGTTCCAGGAGAGGATCAAAGCCATGGTGGGCTTTAACGCTGACAAGGTCCAGGAATCCTTAGGGTTGAGTGGAAGTCACCCAGGAGTAGTCTGTCATTTTGCCTAACACATTTAGAAGAGCCCTGGCACTGTCACCATGCCCCTATTTATGCTCCTCTAGCAGGGACGGGGGAGCCTGGTGGGTTGCAGTCGGACACGACTGAAGCGACTTTGCAGCAGCAGTGGGGAAATGAGACAAGCAGCCCTCAGAGCTACCCAGCTGCTCATACAGATAATACAGCTGTAGGAAGAATATGATTCATTCCAGCCCTTTCCTCACCGTTAAGACACAAGTCCCAGGCCTGCTCATCTCGGGGAGACCTGCATCGGGCACACACTTCTGTCCTCTCTGCAACAGCAGGATAACAGAGAGCCGCTGAACACAAAAGACAGAGAAACACCAACCACATATGTCTCAACGATATCGACGCCCTGAGCTATGCCTTTTTTTGATGATGCATCGGGGACTGGTCTGTGTCTTGCAAAAAGAGAGAAAATGTTCTCATACATAAAACAGGGCCAGGAAGAGGTTCCATGAAAGGCAGGGGTGCCTGTCTGAGGTGGCTCTCTACCTCTTGCCGGAGAGGGCAGATGATGGAAATACCAATTCAGCAGGCAGCCACAGATTGCTTCCAGGATCAACACAGATTGTGCTGCCAGGGAGAGCATTCGCTGAACTAGTTCTTCCGCAAGATCAAGGGTGCTAGGCCAGATTTTCCTGGAGACTTCTTCTTCTTTTAGACTAGACAGAAGGATCAGTGAGTATGTAACAGCTCTCCATCACAGTGCATTGCTGCTGGACAGAAAGCAGAGAGGCATCGCACAGCCTCACATACCTGATAGGGACCCTGGTTGCAACCACAGTAGCTGCTCTCCATGGTGTAGCTTCTGGACACGCCCATCTCTCTCCATACCACTACCCGGGCTGTGGAGGCCCGAGATTTCTCCACAAGGAAGCTGCAACTGCTCATGGCAAACGCTGGTGCAAGTTTATCAAGGATTTTGGGAAGAGTCTACAATTAAGAAAATCAAATTATGGTGAGTTGCAGAGGATTGTATCTAGGTATCATTAAAAAAATAACTTCTTAGTATTAAGCCTTTGAATATATCAAACACTTAATATATGCAGCTATAAATCTTATATCAGTCCTAAGTATTGAGTACCAATTTTTAAATCCTTTTCCGTAGTTATTGTTACTGTTTAGTTGCTAAGTCATGTCTGACTCTTTGTGACTCCACTGACTATAGCTCGCCAGGCTCCTCTGTCCATGGGATTCTCCAGGCAAGAATACTGGAGTGGGTTTCCATATCTTTCTCCAGGGGATCTTCCTAACCCAGGGATCAAACCAGGGTCTCCAGCATTGGCAGGCAGATTCTTAATCATTGTGCCACTTGGGAAGCCCCTTTTCTTCATTTTAAAGATGAAGAAACTGAAGCTTTAAAAACTCAGAAAGAATTAGCTTAAGTTCAACTACAAAGTGGGTGGGATGGGATCCAAATGCCAACATGGCCAACTCCAAAAACTGATCTTTCAACCTCATCTTCCCGCATCACTATGAACCAATATTGCAACATATACATGGCAGGCAGATTCTTAACCATTGTGCCACTTGGGAAGCCCCTTTTCTTCATTTTAAAGATGAAGAAACTGAAGCTTTAAAAACTCAGAAAGAATTAGCTTAAGTTCAACTACAAAGTGGGTGGGATGGGATCCAAATGCCAACATGGCCAACTCCAAAAACTGATCTTTCAACCTCATCTTCCCGCATCACTATGAACCAATATTGCAACATATACCCAGCCTCATATATTACTGTGCTGAGCCCCATGGGAAGCCACGGACTTCACAGGGACCTGATATTTAGAGAGTGGCTCAACCCAGACTCTCTATTTTCTAGCTGGATTTTCACTTATCTCAGACATACGGACCACTGGTGCTTCTTAAGCAGGAGCACATATAAAGTTACTTTGTTTCCTGAAAGAGTATAACTGCCAAAATGAACTTTTCAATCTCATCCTCTGATCTATAAATCTGAAGTTGGGCCTATTATAAAACTTATAAAAATCCATACTCCCTGGATTCGTTCATACCATGTGAAAGTGAAAGTGAAGCCGCTCATTTCGTGTCCAACTCTTTGAAACCCCATGGACTGTAGCCCACCAAGCTCCTCTGTCCATGGAATCCTCCAGGCAAGAATACTGGAGTGAGTTGCCATTTCCTTCTCCAGGGGATCTTCACAACCCAGGGATCGAACCCAAGTCTCCTGCATTGCAGGCAGACGCTTTATCCTTTGAGCCACTAAGATCACTTAATTTCCACTTAAAGGTAACTGTACATCCTGTGTGTGTGCGCAGTCGTTTTAGTCATGTCCGACTCTCTGCAACCCCATGGGCAGTACCTGCCAGGTTACTCTGTCCATGGAATTTTCCAGGCAAGAATACTGGAGCAGGTTGCCCTTTCCAATTTCAGGGGATTTTCCGGACCCAGAGATGGACCCTGCGCCTCTTGCCTCTCCTGCATTAGGTGGCAGAGCCTTTACCACCATACCGCCAGGGAAGCCAGAAGGCATCAATGGACCCTAGTCTATCTAAAGAGAGGGGACAACTAGTCCCTGGACCTTCCCACACCCCAAGGATGGCGTCCCAGAGTTTATAGTATACCAATACTACACTTGGACAATTCAGAACTTTTATGATATGAACACAGAGGGTTCTCTCACTTCGGTGTCAGCAAAATCTCCAAAAATTAGCACATAGTAAAAAAAGTATATAGATTAGATAAGAAATGGTATAATGTCAGTCTTTGGACAAATTCCTGGGAGAAGGTGGAGAAGCAGAACAAATGGATAAGAATGTAAATTAAGGAACTGTTTTTTGAGAAATGCAGTTGTTTGTTTCTAGAACACTGAGCAAATCTCTTAATATCTCTGGTTCTTACTGTCCCCATGCTTAACATAGCTATTATATTAATATAAGGGTTAATATAATTAATTATAAAAACATTTGACATCAGTATATATTAATGTGTTTATTAATGAAATCTACTATGATCTCTAAGTTCCTACATAGGCTCCAGACCTACAGCATCATAATTTTAAGGGAAATGATGTGTTAATGTTATCCTCAGAGTTTCTCCAATTCCTCCTAATTGATTTCATCTATCCATTCTTGGGGGCTTCCCTGGTAGCTCAGCTGGTAAAGAATCCTCCAGCAATTCAGGAGACTACAATTCAATTCCTGGGTCAGGAAGATCCACTGGAGAAGGGATAGGCTACCCACTCCAGTATTCCTGGGCTTCCCTAGTGGCTCAGATGTAAGAATCCACTTGTAATGAGGGAGACCTGGGTTCAATCCCTGGATCGGGAAGATCCCTTAGAGGAGGGAATGGCTACCCACTTCAGTATTCTGGCCTGGAGAATTCTATGAACAGAGGAGCCTTTCATGAACAGAGGAGCCCGGCAGGTTACAATCCATGCAGTCACAGAGCTGGACACGACTGGGAGACTTTCACTCACTCATTCATCCACTCTTGGGGCTTCCCAGGTGGCACCAGTAGTAAAGAATCCTCCTGCAAACGTGGGAGACACAAGAGATGTGGGTTCGATCTTGGGTTGGAAGATCACCTGGAGCAGGAAATATCTACTCACTCCTGCATTCTTGCCTGAAAATTCCATGGACAGGGGAGCTTGGTCATACATGACTTAGTACCAATTATTCTTGACCCTCTTTTCCCATGCTCCCTCACACTGTTTTTTTTTCCTTTAAAGTGTTCATCATAACTTTCTGTATGTAACTAGTGGCTTATTTTCAATCTCTTCTGAAGCCTAGGCGTTCCATGAGAGCAAGTCTGTATCTTCTCTGCACATGGATCAGTGTTGCTTATAGGGAGTACTTCATAAACTATTCACTGGAAAAAATAGAATCTGCTTATCTAAGCTTTTAAGTGACTGCTTAAATAGACATAAATAGAGAACATTTCTAGTTTTGAGTCTGTACAATACAGTATTGAAAACTATAACTTTGTATAGTCTGAAGCCGGGGAGTTTGATCCCTTTAGCTATGTTTTTCTTTCTCAAGATTGATTTGGCTATTTGTGGTCATTTTGTTTCCATCAGTTCAGTTCAGTTCAGTTTAGTCGCTCAGTCATGTCCAATTCTTTGTGAGCCCGTGAACCGCAGCACATCAGGCCTCCTTGTCTATCACCAACTCACAGAATCCATCCAAACCCATGTCCATCAAGTCAGTAATGCCATCCAACCATTCTCATCCCCTGTTGTCCCCTTCTCCTCCTGCCCTCAATCTTTCCCAGCATCAAGGTCTTCTCAAATGAGTCAGCTGTTCGCATCAGGTGGCCAAAGTACTGGAGTTTCAGCTTCAACATCAGTCCTTCCAATGAACACTCAGGACTGTTCTCCTTTAGGATGGACTGGTTGGATCTCCCTGCAGTCCAAGGGACTCTCAAGAGTCTTCTCCAACACCACAATTCAAAAGCATCAATTCTTCAGCACTTAGCTTTCTTTATAGTCCAACTCTCACATCCATACATGACCACTGGATAAATAATAGCCTTGACTAGACGGACCTTTGTTGACAAAGTAATGTCTCTGCTTTTTAATATAGTGTCTACGTAGGTCATAACTTTCCTTCCAAGGAGTAAGCGTCTTTTAATTCCATGGCTGCAATCACCATCTGCAGTGATTTTGGAGCCCAGAGAAATAAAGTCAGCTACTGTTTCCACGCAAATTGTGAAATGTTTTGTTCTAGTTCTGTGAAAAAAAGCCATTGGTAATTTGATAGGGATGGCACTGAATCTGTAGATTGCTTTTGAGTAGTATAGTCATTTTCACAATATTGATTCTTCCAATCCTAGAACATGGTATATCACCCCATCTTTTTGCGTCATCATTGATTTCTTTTATCAGTGTATTTTAGCTTCCTGCATACAGCTCTTTTGCCTCCTTAGGTAGGTTTATTCTATTAACTAAAGCGATTGAGAATACTTGAATATAATTTCAATTTATCATTGCTTTGCCATGTTGCAAAAAGTTTAATCTGACATAATTTAAATGATCTCTCTTAAATTAAGTGAATCTTCTTTTCTTAGATAGTATAATCTCTCTCCAAAAAAATCACACCCTCTATTAATGGCATAAATTTGGAAAACTCCATAATCTATGATCCCTTTACTGGAGCCTTGGAGCCTGGAAGATGTGAAATTTATGAAGTTCAATGGGAACATCCTTTTACACCTCTACAGTGGCAATTTATCCATTCATTAAATAATGGGTGCCACACCATCTCATTTACAGTAAAGTCTTTCTATTTCCCTTTTGATTTTACGCAGATGGATCTAAGTCAGAGTGAGCAATGAAGATGATGATAGCTAGAATAACTGAAGGTGGTTTGATATGTTTTGTTTTTAAATGATTAGGAAATTGATGAACTCTACACATGAACAGATCCACTGGAGACTTACTGCAGTGATTCCTAGGATCCCCCAGCTTGAGTGGGGAAAGAAGGCTTGGGACATTCAACTCTTCCCCTGACACTTTCTCTGTGTCTTAAACCTAATTTCAGTTTCTCAAACATTGATATTGTAATAGATAGCTTTTCACTGAATGCTTACTATGCATTTTGCATTCATTAATTCATTTAATCATCACAAGTATTTGGGGTGAGTTTTATTGTGTGTGTGTTCTCAGTCATGTCTGACTCTTCGACCCATGGCCTGTAGCCCACCAGAATCCTCTGTCCATGGAATTTTCCAGGCAAGAACACTGAAGTGGCTTGCCATTCCCTCCTCTAGGGCATCTTCCCGACACAGGGATAGAACCTGCATCTCTTGTGTCTCCTGCATTGGCAGATGGATTCTTTACCACTGTGCCACCTAGAAAATGATGCAAGTTTTATCATTATCTGTGAATATTGTTAACTTTTTCTTGGAAAAAGAGAGCAAAAATTCGTGGTGACTGTATATTTAAGGATGAATAGTATAGATTTTGTAAGATGTACTACTCATAAGAGATAATTTTATATAGGTCAGCATGACCCGATAAGATGAAATGTTTTAATCCAAGCTAGTTTCCTAAGTAAGATTATGCAGTTAAGCTTCTTGAGGTTTATCACAAGTACTCTGGTTGAGCCTTAGAGCAAATAGGACATGGAAGATAAGCTGCTGCTTCTGCATTAATAGCCTTAGGGGAATTCTAGTGATCAAGAGCAGTTATGCTTCTATAGGCACAAATGAAGAGGAGGGAACAATTCAGGACACAGGGGAAGTATTTTCAGGTGAGAGAGAAGCTTAGTGGGTTTCTTCCCCCTTTTCATACTCACTAACCCTGAAGGTATTTCATATCCAGTAAATTCACATACCCAGAATAATAAGTGGGTGAAAGTGAAAGTGCAGTCTCTCAGTTGTGAAAGACTCTCTGCGGCACCATGGACTGTAGCCCGCCAGGCTCCTCTGTCAATGAAATTCTCCAGGCAAGAATACTGGAGTGGGGCTTGAACCTGGGTCTCCTGCTGGCAAGCAGATTCTTTACCATCTAAGCCACAAGGGATGCCCCTAAGGAGAGGTTGGTACCATCATAATTGTGATACCATAACTGCAGTAAGAACTATATATATTGGTTCTTCATTCCCAGTTCTGACATGAGATCCTGAAAACATCTGTAAATTCCTATGTGATAAGAATAGTAGGAGCCTATTTTCTTCTAATAAGGTGACTCTGGGTGAGTTCCTGAATCGCTCCTGGATCGGGGCTGATCCTTCTTCTCTGTGAAAGAGAGAAAGGTTAGAGATGGACTTAAATGATCAAGCCCATGTGAAGAAGTTTCCATAAAATCCAAATAGAATGCAAGTTGGGGAGCTTCCAGGTTGGTGAACTCTTCCATACACTGGAAAGTAATGCATCCCCACTGCATTTCCACACTTACAGAAACTTGAGATCCTCCCATATCTACATATCTTTTTAAATGGCTGTTTATCTTGTTAGTGAGTTTGCCACTTGCCATTCAATTCTATAAGGATTAAATCATGAGCTACTGCAATTTTATGAACTCAATTCTCGTATCTCCTCATATCTTAAAAAGCACTAAGATTCTTCATGGTGACGATTCTCCTCATGACTAGCAGAAAACTTCTGCAAAAAAAAAAAAAAAGATATTTGATTGCAGTATTACCCCTTCACTAAAATCACATATATACTGACCTTCCCTCCTGCCTCTCTGGAGCAGTTTTGCAAAATTATCTGGGGTGCGATCTCCCGAGCTTTAGTCCTCGTTTTGTCCTCAATGAAACTTAACTGGAAACTCTCACTTCGTGCACTGTTTTAGGTCAAAAACCTGTATCCTTTAGCATATCCTTAACTAAACTGGGAAATGTAAGTGTTCCTTTGAATACTATGAACTATTCTAGGAAATAATCAGACCCAAAGGGGAGGAGATCATGGAAACCCTTGATCTGTAGCCGAGTCAGACAGGAGTTGTCGATAACCTGGGGACCTACTGCTTGCAATTGGCATCTGAAGTGAGGGCATGTCTCCTGGAACTGAGCCCTTAACCTGAGAGATCTGATGTTATCTCCAGGTAGACAGTGTTAGAACCCAGTTAAACTGTAAGACACTCAGGTGTTGTCACAGAACTGCCTGGTAGAGGGGAAAATGCAAATATCTGATCCTCAGCAGTGTCAGAAACGGGCTTCCCAGGTGGCACAGCGGTAAAGAACCTGCCTGCCAGTGCAGGAGATGCGGGAGACATGGGTTCTATCCCTGGGTCAGGAAGATTCCATGGAGAAGGAAATGGCAACCCACTCCAGTATTCTTGCCTGGGAAATCCCATGGGCAGAGGAGCCTGGGGGGCTACAGACCATGGGGTCACAAAGAGTTAGACATGACTTAGCAACTAAGAAACAGTGTGAGAAATGAAGCGTTCTGTGTTAAAGGAAAGGAGAAAGACAGAGAAGGAGAACTTGCTTTTTCCAACACAATCATTTTTTCCTTTTCCTGTATAAATTTGAAAGAAAGGTCAATTTTTATTTTTACTTTGATAACTTGACCTCTTCTACGTCTTCCTAATACCCAGTAAGCCACAGCTTGTCTACTTTATCCCAACAGAAAGATGTCCTTCCTTCCCACCTCCTTAACCTCATCTGGCTTCAGTGTGGGGACAGCTGATCTCTAGCTACTGGAACCCAGAAAAAAGAGAATTAGATTCAGTGGATCACTGTCTACTTTTTATAGTATGCTCACACAGAGGAACGTGGATGGTGAAATGCGTTTTTTTTTTTTTCATCCCTTCATATTTATTTAAGATTCTTTCCAATTCAGTATCATTTTGTTCCTTCTGTAAATATATAACAGGGGCAGTATTTTCATTACCCTTGTTTCACAGGTGACAGAATGGTGGTTCAGAGAGGTGATGTTAATGGATCATAGTCACATAGTAAATAGTTACAAAGTCAGGAATTAAAATGAGGCTTCCTATCTCCAATTCTATGCACTATATCACATCATACAGAAAAAAAAAATTGAGAGTAACCAGGCAGGAAGCCATTATTCATCAAAAGTGAGGAAAAGATACACCTGCCTTCAATCTGCTTATACTATAATCCTATGGTTAAAATAATCAAAATGCTTATTCAGGAAAATATGGTCGAGACATGTCTCAAAGGCAAGACTCTGGACATAAAATTTTTGATGTCATCCCCCAAGTGACTTACCCGGTAGCTAACATCTTCCAAGAGATTTGATGTGCCGACAATAGTCTCTGCTTGCCACAAGGTCTCTTTGATGCTACAGCCATAAAGGAATACATTCTTCTTTTGAGAGTGGCCATGGAAATCACAGAAGACCTGCAATGACCAAACAAAGGAACAACTAAATCTGCTGGTTTCCTATATGCTTAAAATGTCAACTTTCTTAGGTAGGTACTGTTCACTTAGCAGAACAGACACATGGGGACCACTGCTGACTTCAGCAAGAGTTCAGTAGGTAGATTTATCAAGGAGAAAGTTAGGTTGGAAGGACCTCAGGGTCAAACAGGATGTAAAAAAATATAATTCATGTAAAACTCTTCTGAGAAGGTTTCTTACGATGAAGGAGGAGACAGGGTCCAAACTGGAAGAGGAAATAAGAAATAACCTTTAAGGAATATCTATTTATATCTTCCATTCAGTTTTTAATTTTTTTTTTTTTGACATCGAGTTTCATAAGCAGTTTGTATAGTTTGGAAATAAATCCTTTGTCAGTTGCTTTGTTTGCAAGTATTTTCTCCCATTCTGAGGACTGTCTTTTCATCTCATTTATGGTTTTCTTTGCTGTGCAAAAGCTTTTAAGTTTAATTAGGTCCCATTTGTTTCTTTTTCTTTCTATTTTTGTTACTCTAGGAGGTGGGTCAAAAAAGATCTTGCTGTGATTTATGTCCAAGGATGTACTGTCTGTTTTCCTGTAAGAGTTTTACAGTGTCAGGTTTTACATTTAGCTTTAATCCATTTTGAGTTTATTTTTGTGTATGACATTAGGGAGTGTTTTAAATTAGAACTTTTATATGTAGCTGGACCAATAATCTATTACACAGAATGAAAATAAGAAAGGAAAAAACAAAAACCATATATTAACACTTATTAGTGGAATCTAGGAAAATGTACAGATGAACCTATATGCAGGGCAGGTATAGAGATTCAGAGGTAAGGAATGGGTGGGTGGACACAGGGGAACTGAGGGGGTGGAATGACCTGGGAGGCTGGGTTTAACATACATACACTGCCATGTGCAAAACAGAGTCAGTGGGAGCCTGCTGTATAGCACATGGAGCTCAGCTTGGTGCTCTGTGATGCCCTATATGGATGTGGGGAGGCTTGGAGGGAGTCTCAAGAGGGAGGGGACATAACACTGTAAAGCAGTTGTACCTCAGTTAAAAAAAAAAAAGAAAGAAATCAGCTTGAACGGTTTTTCCATACAAACTCCAATAATAAATATAGAAGAAATGAAGTAAATAAAAATCACCATTAGAACACTCTGTAATAATTGCTGGCAAGATAGATGCCAAAATTAATGAGAAAGATTTGTGGAACAAAGGGATTATTTGCATAGTGTCAAAATCTCTCCTCTAAGATGTTAACCGCAGAAGGAAAAACAGTAACTTTACCATGGGGAAATCTGGCCCACATTACCTTCACCAGGTAGCCAAGGTGAATATCACCAATAACAGATGTGGTGACAAAATTCATATTGAAGAAAAGCTTAAAAATGACTAGCATTATTCAAAACCATCGAGGTCATGAAAGACAAAGAATGTGTAAGGGATTCTCACAGAGGAGAAACTAAGGAAATAGGAAATCTAAGTATGATGAGTAATGTGGATTAATCTTGAAACAAAAAAATTGGTCTGCAAAGCTTGTAAAATCCATATGAACTCTGTCATTTCATTTATAGTAGTGTTCCAATATTAACCTTCAGTTTTTATAATTGTACTGTAATTGTGCAAAACATTAGCATTAGGGGAAAGTGGATGAATTATGTATGTGTGTGCTTAGTCACTCAGCTGTGTCAGACTCTTTGCAACCCCATGGACTACAGCCTGCCAGGCTCCTCTGTCCATGCAATTCCCCAGGGCAGAATACTGGAATGGGAAGCCTTTCCCGTCTCCAGGGGATCTTCCGCACCCAGTGATCGAACCCAGGTCTTTTGCATTGCAGGAAGATTCTTTACCATCTGTTCCACAAGGGAAGTATATGTGGATATTGTCTATCTTGGGAAATTTTCTAAAATTATTTCAAAACAAAAATGAAAAAATTATACAGCATAATATTTAGTTAAAATCTAGAATGCAAAGTTAGTTTGTTTCAACATCAAAAATAATTAAATGTGATTCACTACATTTATAGACTAAAGAAAGAACTAATATGATAATCATAATAGATGCATAAAAATGTTTAATAAAATTCAATACACATACAGGATCAAAAAGTAACAAACAATCTTATAAGATAGGCTCAAGAATATATTGCACAACATAGGGAATTTAGCCAATATTTTCTAAGAACAGTATGAGGAAAGTCATCTATAAAACTTCACAAAAATTAAAAATGTAAAAAAATATGCATTTACAGACAGAATTTCCTTAACCTAAGAACCATTACCTAAAAAACAGTTAATAGTATAATTTTTGATGAAATACTGAGTGACTTCACTTTCACGCATTGGAGAAAGAAATGGCAACCCACTCCAGTGTTCTTGCCTGGAGAATCCCAGGGACGGTGGAGCCTGGTGGGCTGCCATCTATGGGGTCGCAGAGAGTCGGACACGACTGAAGTGACTTAGCAGCAGCAGCAGCATTATGCTTAATCCCTGAATTTGGGGAAAGACCTGGCACTAAGATTCAACTGTAATTGAT